>JAYKQN010000032.1:2265000-2387500 GCA_036785175.1 Eupleurogrammus muticus
GCAGTAGAAGAGGAGGACGAACTTGAGGGTGTTGATGAGCGGCAGCAGGGGACAGAAAAGAGCCCCGGTCCACACCACCGTCTGCCCGTAGACCAGGCCCAGCACGTTGGAGGAAACCACGAACTCCTGCCGACCCACCCACTGGGCCACCTTACTGGACCAGTTGTCCACCACCATCCTGACACACACACACACACACACACACACACACAGAGTGATCACATGACAGAATGTCTATTTTCATATTAAATATACTGTAGATATTCACATACTGTAAAATAATAGCAGCTGACAGTGTGTGATTTATTTAACATTAAAAAATAAAGTGGCTTTAGGACAATTGTGAACATTTTAAATGTGATTCTAGTCAACTTTAAACCTGGATTAATCTGTCCTTTCATTCTATAGTGAAAACTCTAAAGTTAAATTAAACTAATGTCAGTTTGTCCCTTTTTCATCTCTTTCCCAGGTTCTCCTGTTTTTTATTGAACGTAACTCATCAACATCCAGTTTTGATGACTTTTTTTAAACCTGAGAAGGATGAAGATCCTGGAGGGTTCTTCCTTTCTTTATATTTGACTACATTTTTATTGAATTTGTTGATATGCACAGGAATTTATATTCAATTATTATAAAGCAGAACTTGTAAAATTCAAACTAAATACCTATAAAACATTAAAGCCAAATGCTTCATCACTCACCAGTAGAAAATGATTCTAGAATTAGGTTTAGAGTTAAACTGCCCAAGTCAGAGCCTTTTAATACTGACTTTTGCTTTTACTTGGGCAAAAAAGTAAAATGGTCGAAGTACGTTCTTTTCAACGCAGGATTAGGGTGATTTTTGCCAGATGTGGCAGCGTCAATTTATGCTTAAAAAAATGCCAGAAAATGCCAGGCTTTTATTTTGGTGTATGCAACATTCATTTGTACCTGCGTGGAAACTCCACCAGGACGAGGACAGCGATGTTGATGAGGAGGTCAAACAGAGTCAGTTTATACATTTCCTGTCCAACTCGAGTTTCCCAGCACTGCAGGATGAGATAAATATTAGTGAATTTACCCGTCACCTTTTTTTTTTCCTTTATTACAAAACATAGTTCGGACTCGTCATCTACACTGTGTTATCTACACACATTTCTTCATTATTATACTTTAAAGTAATTGTCAAACACAAAGATTCCTTCAGCCTAGTTTGTGCAGATGAAAGTAATTTGAACTAAAAAAAGTGTCTTTAAATAGTTTGCATGCACTCATTAATAGCACAGTTACCTGGTAGACCATGTGGTTGTATTGGCATAATTTACACCCTTCACTCTTTGTGTTCCCCTCACAGGTGATCTGACGCCACAGGGTGAACAGGAGAACCCCCAGACTCACCAGACGCAGGAACACCGACCTGCATGGAGGAAAAAATGAAAGAAAACCACACATTATTGTGTTTTTATCTCAGATTTGTTCTAAAATAATCCCTCTCTCAGAGATGCACCAGCACAGACCTTAATAGTGCTATTACGACAGTGGTACCAGGGGAATATCCCTCTATTAACGCGATCTGATCACACAGAAAAGGCACCAGAAAGTTCCCGGTGGTGATGACGATGGACGGCAGGTACTCGAAAATCAAACCCAGGATCCCTTCCTCTCCACTCTTTTCCTGTATAGTAAAAGGAAAAAAAGTGAGATCTTTGGTTAATCGTTTATTGAAGAGTTAAACCACATCTGTCTACCTTCACATCTGTACCTGGCTGAAGGTCGTGGCCATGAAGATTCCGTAGAACGCTCCTACGATCAGCCCCAGAGCAAGAAAACACATACCGACACGAAGGGTGTGTAAAACTATCTTCTGACCCAACGTCAGAGCGGCTGCCCACTTCTTTATTCTCTCCTCCTCCAGATCCATCTGACAGACGGAGAGAGAAAAGAGACGAGTGGTGTTAATTACATCAATTCATATTCAATTCATGGTGTTGCTTCTGATTCTCTCTTTTTTTTGTGAAGTACCGTATTTTCACAACCATAAGGCTCCGTACTAAAAGGCTCAGTCTCAGTTCTGTGTGTCATTACTGTATTTAACACACACATAAGGCACCTAACTATAGGGGAGGGTTAATATACACACACAGATATTTACACACATAGATATATACACACACATAGAGCTAAACTGCGTTTGTTTTTGCTTTATTTAAGTATTGATTACAAAGTACTCACATTTTTTAATTATCGTGCGCATAGTAAAACACACGATAAAACAAGCACACAAGTGTGTGTATTTAAAAATAGAGCGGGGTAATGTCATCAATCAAACCATCAAAGTCCTCATCCTCTGTTTCTGATTCCAACAGCAGCTAAATCTCCATCAAACATGCCAGCTTCACTTTCTTCACCATCAGAGTCACTTTCCTCTAAATCAGGGGTGTCCAAACTTTTTGCAAAGGGGGCCGGATTTGGTGTGTTAAAAATGTAGGGGGGCCACCCTTGGCGGACGTTCTTTACATATAACAGCAATTAATTTAAATACATTTCAGCGAGCCGTTCTGCGTTTCACATTTGCTGTTTTATTTTAATTTCAGCTATCTTAAGCATATGTTTTGGTTAATTTGAAACATGCATATCAAAATTCAATTGACATTGAAAATTGAAATTAAATATTCACTTACTTCACTTTTTTAACACTTTAACTTTTTTGTAACAGTTGAAGAGAAGTAATTGTACTCTTGGGTGCAAATTGTATTTGAAACATAAAAAAAAATATCTCACCATGGCAGTTTAATATTTACAGAATTTTTAAACACAATAACAGAGAAATTGTCATATCAACAAGTGCAGGGCTCATTTAAAATATGACAGTAACTATAAATGTTGATTGGCACCTCTCTCTCACCTCTCTCTCACCTCTCTCTCTCTCGCTTGGCGACCCGGGGACAGGATGCACGGTGGCGATGTGCGCACTAGCGGTGTAGCACAAATACGTCGACCCAAACAAGCTTAGCATTTTCTTACCGAATGCTCGAATCTCTGGAAACCTGTCCTTATTCAGCTGCCGGTAAAACTTGGAACTGACGGTGGCATAGCGCTCTGGAGTGGATATAGTTAATTGACTTTATCGCTGGTCTCACATGCTAGTTTAAGATAAAGGAGCTATCTAGTTTGCTGTTCCTATTTGAGCCTCTAGATGGCAGCACTTACAACATGCAGGTAACAGCGCTGCTGTCCAATGTATGACGTAATTCTACACGCGGGCCAGGTGTTATTGATTTTATGACGGAGGCTGCGGGCCGGATGAAAATTTACCACGGGCCGCATTTGGCCCCCGGGCCGGACTTTGGACATGTCTGCTCTAAATGATGCGTTATAATCCGCTGGAAGTTGCTGTGCTACCGTAGTCCTGGTCTGGATGGAGAAATGGCACCAAAACGAAAGCACCAAGACAGAAATGTTCAATTTCCATTTCTTCTGCTGCTTTACTGCTTTTAGACGAATAGTGACCATCAGAACGCTTCTCCCACTCGTTCTTTGCTCTGTGATCCACTGATCCAGTCTCTGCTGTGTGATCCACTGATCCAGTCTCTGCTCTGTGATCCACTGATCCAGTCTCTGCTCTGTGATCCAATGATCCAGTCTTTGCTCCGTGATCCACTGATCCAGTCTGTTCTCTGTGATCCACTGATCCAGTCTCTGCTCTGTGATCCACTGATCCAGTCTCTGCTGTGATCCACTGATCCAGTCTCTGCTCTGTGATCCACTGATCCGGTCTATGCTCTGTGATCCACTGATCCAGTCTCTGCTCTGTGATCCACTGATCCAGTCTCTGCTGTGATCCACTGATCCAGTCTCTGCTCTGTGATCCACTGATCCAGTCTCTGCTCTGTGATCCACTGATCCAGTCTTTCCTCCAACTCGTACCACCTGTCTTATGTCTTAAACTCAGCTGTGTAGCTGATTTCCTTCAGTTTAAACTGTGCTTTATCAGCGTGTCTCTTTACCATTTTCAGGTTGTTAAAACAACGATGTTCTGCATAACGCACATCCCCGTTATTTTATCTACAATCCATGCCCACACTTCCCCTACATACATACATAGGGAGCACCAACATTTTGAAGAAAATAGAAGACATTTATGTGGCCTTATAGTCGTGAAAACACGGTAGAACAGATCCCTTCTGACCTGGAGCTGGTAGTGGATGTTCTTCTGCTTCAGTTTGGTCGCTCGGTCTCCTAGGCAACCGTAGTCCCAGCCGGTGAACACTATCATGCTGTAGTTGCTCACGGCTCTGCCTCCCGTTGCCACGACGACCCGGGCTGCAGCCCCCATCCTGCGTAGAGACAGGACGCGGGTCAAGGTGAGTGTAGCTTTGACTCAGGGTTTGTGATATGATCCTTATTTATTGAGTCATTGAGACAAGGCTGAACACACACACACACACACACACACACACACACACACAGAGGCTGACCGCGCTATGATGCAGATGAAACAGAAGGCCAGGTAGAAGACAGCGGTGAACAGGTAGGCCAGGGGGATGTTGTAGGAGAAGTTCCTGTCCTCCACCACAGTGTTGTTGTAGTAGCCGTAGAAGAGGTATGAGTACTCCATGAAGCCCTGCACAGAGACAGGCTGCTAACTGTCTGTCTGATACACCAAATTAACCTGGGTTGTGGTTTAAATGAACTTTTACCAATACAGAATTATAGAATCAGCCAATCAACCAAAACTCACTCCATCTTCCCAGTTTGATATATATATAAAACATTTGACAACAAATGATTCCTACCCCTATCAAATACAAGGGATTTCTTGATTTTTTCACTTAAAATGAGTATTTCACCTCAGTTTTTACTTAAATAGGAGACAAAGAAAGTCTTCAACTATAAAGATTTCCCAGCATGCCCTGCCAGGAGCTTTCTATATCATAGTTATTTGTTGATGTGATTTTTGGTTTTCACTCCGTTTATTTACACATTCTAACGAAACACAAATCAATTATGGCTTCAGACTTTCTTTTGTGTCTATTTAAGTGAAAACTGAAGTGAAATACTAATTTGAAAGTGAAAAAATAAAGAAATCCCTTGTATTTGACAGGGGTAGGAATAATTTGGGTTGTGTATATATATATATATATATATATATATATATATATATATATATATACATATATATAAGCACCTACTTAGACATGTAGCAGCAATGCAGAATTGAATTGAGTTGAATTGCACAAATCTACATTAGTACACTACTGAAACACTAAAATAAAGTGAAAATACCCCAAAAAAGGGCTTTACTTAATATGCTAAATAGTTTGGCCGTATATTCTACTTTCACAGATCCAGGAAACATACTTTTGTGCCAGAGAGAATAGAGAAACACATAACGACAAATGCGATGTTCAAATGTTATATAGATGTTATATATATATTAAACTGGGAAAATGGAAATATAGGTATCCTTTAAAATGTTGTAAATCAAATATGGCAATAGTCCACAGTTCCAAAAACATGCTGAGGTTGATGTGAGGTTCTAAACGACCTGACACATGAAACTCCACACAGAAAGATCCCAGACTAGGACTTATCGGTGAAATAACAGAATAATAATATTCAGAATTCCATTTAACTGCTTTAATTTCAGGGTTGTGCTGGCTCACTGTCACTGTCTCTGCTTTGTGAGACTCTTAAAATAAAACACAGCCTTTGTTATGCATACAATGGTGCTTTTACTACTATGACAAGATAAAGGGTCTGATGTAAACCAGACGCAGTGATTGGTCTTTTTTTTCAAACTAAAGTGAGCAGAAAAATAAAACACCAGGCTAAAAGTAATAATCCCAATTATCTGTTTGGCTATACATTCTAAGGCCTTTATATCCTTTGAATCACTAAATAAGAGTTTCTCACCGTTCCTGAAAGCAAGTCAAGGAAGTAATTATAGAACAGCACCAAGCCTTGAGGGTGAGGGTCATAGTGCGTGCATTCCTTTGGGCCTGGAAAACACACAATACGAACATGGGCATATTCTCTGTAGTGATTGTTTGCAAGTGGAAGAATTATGAAAGCGCAGCTGATGTTGTTAAAATGACGGTTACCGGTGGCGTTAACGACGCCGGGCCCGACGGATCTGAACACGACGCCGGGGATGAGAACGAATCCAGCAATCAGCAGGAAGGAAACGAAGTTGAGCACCACCAGGAACCGTAGGAATATGAAGTATGACTGGACACCGCCTCCAAAGTTCCCTGTGGGGGAAAAAGTCCACTTTTCATTCAGAATGACGAACGCCATACAGCATGTAAAATAGATAAAGGCATGACCTGTTTAAATCAGATTTAGAGGCCTACATGTTTACCTCCGATCTTTTGCAAGGGTTTTCTCCACAGGGCGAAGAAGTGGAGGAGCCCTCTGGCGTTTTCTCTGAATTTACGCAGAGATTTGGCGTGTTTCCTTCTCCAGGAATCCACGCTGGAGACCACGGGGACGCGCATCTGCTGCACCTTCCTGCAAGAGACGCGTTTTAGAACATGCTATGCACATGATGTATAACCCATGACTCAAAACACAATAGTAATACACAAAAGTTAACCCTCTATTGCATGAAATACTATATATATAAACGTAACTATATATATATAGTTTTCTAGTGTTATAAAAGTTAAAAAACACATGCTATCAACTAGTTGTATATTAAAGGTGGATTAAATATTTTAAATGTATATAATTTATTTATATATATGTATATATATATTTTAGGATATTAGGATAGTTTCATGCTATGTCAATGTGACTCTATTACGTTTTATGCACTAGGAATTTTATATATTTGCATATTGTTGCCACATGGCAACAAATCTATTATAGCATATTAGAAAAAAAAGTATGAATAAGAGAGTTCACTTTTTTTATTTGGTGAAAATGTTCCAAAATTCTAAATAAAACACACCCAAAATCTTTATTTATCACTGAAAACTCCACTCGCAAATATGCAAATATCTCAAAAGTTGCAGCTTCTCTGTACAATTTGTCTATTTTATGGAAATTCTATCTTCTAAATTACATACTGGATCACAAATGACTACCAGTTATAGTTTGTATTTATATAATCCATAAAATATGACTTAGTCATATAAATGTCGTGAGCTCCCTCTCCCTCTGCCTGGTAGGAGCACTAATTATCTGCCGATTACTCTCACCTGTTCTCTCTGCCACTCCCTCGTTAACCAGCCAGCTGCTCCTCATTTCCTGCTAACCATACCTTGTATAAAGAGTCCTGTTTCCCAGCACACATCGTCAGATCGTCTGCTAAGCCCGCGCCTGTCCTGCCTGTTACCTGTTACCTGTTACCTGTTACCTGTTACCTGTTACCTGTTACCTGTTACCTGTTACCTGTTACCTGTTACCTGTTACCTGTTACCTGTTACCTGTTACCTGTTACCTGTTACCTGTTACCTGTTACCTGTTACCTGTTACCTGTTACTACTCTGACTCCTACCTGCGATCCCGGACCTGCCCGACCACCCTCTGCTCTACAATCCCGGTAACTTGACCTGCCTTCTGCCCTTTTGACCACGATACTGCCTTGCCCTTGTCGGTACTTTTGCCCTGCCACTCCTCTCCTGCTGTGTGTGTGTGTTCCCCCAGGACTTCCAGCCCCGTTGGCGAGAGAGCCTGGACCCTCAACCCCCGTCTACACTCTACGCCTCTCAGCCGCTGGGACACACACACACGAAGACTCACGCCCATTCCCCAACCCCTTTCAATAAACTGTTCAAACGTATTGCTCCTGTGGTCCTCGTCTGTCCAGATCCCTGTCAATAAAAGTGTTTTGAATATTTTTTTTCTTAAAACGGCCTAAATAATATAGATATAGGATTGTTTCTTGCTGTGTAAGTCAATCGATGAATTGTCCATATTTGCATAATAATCCGTTTTAGCATATGAGAAAAAAATCTAACATCAAATTATATGAAATAAAATAAAAAAAATATAAGTTTACTTAGCCAAGATAGTAAGTTTATATTCTGTTATTTGTTGAAAATTTTCCAAAACTCAATGATGCTCACATGTCCAATGTCCATGAGCAAAAAGGGAGTGGTCATGTGACCTGGTCATGTCCTGTCAAAATAAAAGCCCCCCCCCATTTACACCTTACTGTAAAAAACATAGTTTATATCACAGAAGTTTTAAAGTAACTGGAGCAGGGATTTGTC
Source organism: Eupleurogrammus muticus (assembly GCA_036785175.1). NCBI lineage: Eukaryota > Metazoa > Chordata > Actinopteri > Scombriformes > Trichiuridae > Eupleurogrammus > Eupleurogrammus muticus. Next base: position 2,273,202 of record JAYKQN010000032.1, read on the forward strand.
AGATTTCTGGTTCCTACCACACTTCTCTCTTCAGGGCCATGTGCAGGGGGCTGCTGCGCAGGTCCCGGCCGGGTCCACCGCCCTCCCCATCCTGCCGCGTGGGCCCCGGGCTCCAGTTGTACTGAGGCTGGATCTGATTGGACGCCTGGGGCTGGGCCCGTCGTGACCTCGGCGACTGCTGGTCGCCACGGTAACCGACCCCCGAGACTGGCCGAGGGGCAGCAGGGACGACATGGGGGTTAAAGCAGGTCAGGCAGATAAGAAGAACATGGAGACATAAAGGCAGAGGTTGGAAACAGACGGAACAGAACACACACACCTTCTGCGTACTCATAAGCGTTTCTGGAGTCGTGTCTCTGTGGTCCAGTGGCCATTTCTCCAACCAGCTCGTCAGGAGGAAATAATCCCAACCAGGAAGCTCTGCTCCTCCTGTCCCTTTCACACGGACTTTACTCCCCATGTAAATGACCAGGCAGCTACTTCCTTGTGTGATTTACCTCATTATCTCCAGGGTGACAGTTACCATTCACATACAACAAACACTGCCTGATAACCAGCAACAGGACGATAAGGCTGCAAGACACAGCAGGAAAACACGTTAAACTAAAGAACTATACTTGGGTTTATAGGTAAAAACAGTGTTTGACTTTACCTGATGAGTTTAATCATGGAGGGAGAAAACTATCATGTGTTGTGTCCTAAACACTTAAAGTTAAATCTAATAAAAAGGGTTTAAAAACACATGCTATGAACTACTTTATATTCTAGGATTTACTATTCCTGCTATTTTTAGGCGAGTTAATCAAACAAATATGGTGAAGATAAATAGTACCATAAAGGATTTGCTGCTTTTATTATATTATTATAAAGACAAATAATAGCATCTTGTCTGCTTTGGGTTACTGATAAGTGTTGTCCTATAAAGATTTAGACTATACAGACAAATTTACCCTTAAATCATTTTATTCTTTTGAGAATGAGAACAGCGACACACTGTTGTTGTGAGGTGAAAAAAAGTGAGCAGGTGTGTTTGTGTTTGGGAACGTTAATAAAAATAATCTCAATCTCACTGAGAGAATGTCACGTATATAAGAAAGACTTTCCGTATTTTCAGGACCATAAGGCTCCGTACTAAAAGGCTCAGTCTCAGTTCTGTGTCATTGCTGTATTTAACACAAACATAAGGAACCTAACTATAGGGGAGGGTTAATATACACGCATAGAGCTAAACTGAGTTTGGTTGTACTTTATTTAAGTATTGATTACAAAGTTCTAACATTTTTTAATCATCATGGTAAAACACACGGATAAAACAAGCACACAAGTGTGTGTATTTAAAAATAGAGCGGGGTAATGTCATCAATCAAACCATCAAAGTCCTCATCCTCTGTTTCTGATTCCAACAGCAGCTAAATCTCCATCAAACATGTCAGCTTCACTTTCTTCACCATCAGAGTCACTTTCCTCTAAATGATGCGTTATAATCCGCAGGAAGATGCTGTGCTACCGTAGTCCTGGTCTGGATGGAGAAATGGCACCGAAACGAAAGCACCAAGACGGAAATGTTCAATTTTCATTTCTTCTGCTGCTTTACTGCTTTTAGTCAAATGGTGACCATAGGAACGCTTCTCCCACTCGTTCTTTGCTCTGTGATCCACTGATCCAGTTTCTGCTCTGTGATCCACTGATCCAGTCTTTGCTCTGTGATCCACTGATCCAGTCTCTGCTCTGTGATCCACTGATCCAGTCTTTGCTCTGCGATCCACTGATCCAGTCTTTGCTCTGCGATCCACTGGTCCAGTCTCTGCTCTGTGATCCACTGATCCAGTCTTTGCTCTGCGATCCACTGATCCAGTCTTTGCTCTGTGATCCACTGATCCAGTCTTTGCTCTGTGATCCACTGGTCCAGTCTCTGCTCTGTGATCCACTGATCCAGTCTTTGCTCTGCGATCCACTGATCCAGTCTTTGCTCTGTGATCCACTGATCCAGTCTTTGCTCTGTGATCCACTGGTCCAGTCTCTGCTCTGTGATCCACTGATCCAGTCTCTGCTCTGTGATCCACTGATCCAGTCTCTGCTCTGTGATCCACTGATCCAGTCTCTGCTCTGTGATCCACTGATCCAGTCTTTCCTCCAACTCGTACCACCTGTCTTATGTCTTAAACTCAGCTGTGTAGCTGATTTCCTTCAGTTTAAACTGTGCTTTATCAGCGTGTCTCTTTACCATTTTCAGGTTGTTAAAACAACGATGTTCTGCATAACGCACATCCCCGTTATTTTATCTACAATCCATGCCCACACTTCCCCTACATACAGACATAGGGCGCACCAACATTTTGAAGAAAATAGAAGACTTTTATGTGGCCTTATAGTCGTGAAAATACGGTTGTCTTATTGCATTACTAACAGGTACATAATAATTAATCAAGCAGATGTTTAAAAAAAAAAAAGAAGACACAGTCATTTTTCAGAGGAATGCTCTCATGTATTTTATAAGTAACCCTGTTACAAAGCAGGATGTGCTGCAGTTGAAGCCAGAGATAAGAAATAAACACAAATCCAGAAAAAAACGCTGGAAAATAAATAAACGTGGAGACGAGCGTCATCATCACTGGGCCAAGGTAAAAACTGAGGGAATGGTTTTATACGCTGGGTTTGGCACAGAAAGAGGATAAAAGACAACAGCAAATCATGAAAAAATCGGTCATTCAAATAATGAAAGAGATTGTGGAGCTGTCACGTTTATATAAACAGTTTGATCTTCAACAGCTTTTGTTCACAGAAGAATAATCAATCTAGAAATGTCTATCGGCCAAATATAGTTTCTCTGAAACAACTTTTCTATTGCACAAAATCAGCTTTTTAAAGGTGTTTTTTATGTTTGCCGTGGGTCTTGCATACAAATATTAAAAAATAAGCATCATCATGCCGGTATATGTTATCCATTTCACCCAGCTGTGCTGTTGTTTCTCATGATTTCAGTAGGCAGCTCATAGTTATGATATGGAATCTAACATTTGGTCTCAACCCTGAATGCTCCTGGATGGCAGTACAGATGTTTTGGCAGTGAATAAACTTTTTCTTGGTGCATTCATCGCCAGAAAAAAGGCTTCAATGCATGTTACTGGTGTGGTGTGAATGTGGGAACAGGCAGCACAACAAATGAAGGGAAAACACTAAACCAGAAGATACCAAACCGTACAGGAGTTTAAAAGAGGAATGTTGTAATGCTGAGAATGGCAGAGGTTATCAAAACCGAAACCTTAGCACACACACAATGTAGCAGTAGCTGTAGGACAGGATGTCGTACACTCACAAACCAAGTCCTTAACATAATGAATGATCTAAACCTCGCTGTGCTCCGTCAACCTTGTACCAGTTTGAAATGTCACTTTGCATTCGTGATTTAAGTGGAAAACTACTTTTATATTTACAACCTAATTTGTTTCAGTGTCTTTTTTAATCACAGAAACAACCAAAAAAACTCAAAAGTTAGCATTTTGTTCCTTAAACTGGACAAAATGTGATTTATGCTCCACACACACATTGAAGCTGCTTTACAATCCGTCCTTAATGCAGCGTTTTGACCCGTTAGACAGTTTAAAAAAAAACACAAAAACTGGCCTTGATATCTGGACATAAACACACACACGCTGCACAGACAGATGCAGAAAAACTGAACAAACTATGTACACCCAACACACGTTGACATTCGTGGATCTTAAACATTCTTTTACCAGTTTTCACATCTATGGACATAGAAACGTCCCCAGTGGTGATTTATGTGTCACACGTTTTCCTGATTGACGCCGTTTTCTCAAATATTTTACCTTTTCCTACAAGAAGCATCAGTGGACCCGTGTGAGGCTTCTGGTTCTGGTTCTGGTTCTGCTTTCTCCTCCGTGCCCCCCCTCCTCCTCTGCCCCCTCCCTCCCTTCAGGATCCGGCCGGCGACCACGAGGCCGACGGCGACCACGTGCATGACGAAGTAGACGGACCTCCAGTAGGCCAGGACGTCGGCGGCGCTCAGCAGCACGAAGCCCATGCAGGTGTAGTCGTACACCCTCATCTTCAGGAACCAGTGGGCCCAGTCGAACAGGTTCTGGCCGCGCGGGCCCAGCCGGGCCCGGACCGAGGCCTCCATGGCGGTCTCCGCCGCGATGCACAGCGGGATGGTGAGGAAGGACAGGTAGTATCCGGCGTGTAGGCCATGCCAGAAGGCGCTGATGAACCAGGTCCAGCCGGCCCTGAAATACACAGACTGTTGTTAACGCGTTTTATTCTGTAGGTGCGTTTGTTATAGGAGAAACAACCAATGAAAAGAGCATGTGGGACATGAATTAAGCTGCTGTGTAATCAAAGCCTAATGTACAGTAACTTATGTCTAACAGCTGATATGAACTAAAAATACCATTTAGAAAATTATTTAGTTACGGAATTATGTGTGTTAAAATCTGGTAAAGATTCTTGTTTCTTGACCAGGTCTCTTGAAAATATAGATGTTGTGTTCATGTTTGATTCTTGTCATTTAAACATCCTTTTGTACCATTTATTTCTACAGAAAGATAGATTTTACATATTTAATCAGCCTAGAATATAAAACTAGCTGATAATGTGTGTTCTAATTAAAACACATGACAGTTTTGTCCCATGTATTTGTGTATTTTCTGTCTTTATAGGACTAAAAAGTACTGAAAGATGAGAGATGAATAGGTGTTTTCTTAAAGGAGCCTCAATCTTAAATATTTTTACTTTATTATCCAGTAACAGAATAAACACCAGAGATCACAAGTAGTTTTTCACTTCGATGTGATTTGAAATAAAATTCTCTGATAATGAGAAAAGGCTTTAATGGTATGAGCTGGTGACAAATAAACATTTAAAAAGGGTTTAACACACCGGTCACCTGAGGTGGAGCCTCACCTGAGCGTGTAGGAGGTGAAGGGCGCGTTGGGGTAGATGTAGTGGTGCAGCCACCACTGCACCGTCATGTTCCAGTAACGAACGCCGTGTCGCACCTTCACGCAGAAGTCCGTGTTGTAGCAGTCGATGTTCTGGACGGTTTTGAAGTCGTATTTCTCCTCGGCGCTGGGATCGGGGCTGGCAACACGGGAGAGAAGAGTAAAAAAAAAGACTGTGGTTATTACACTAGACAAGTGATTCTGAATTAATTTCTGTCCACGTGACTAAATAGAATAATTTGTCTATAAATTGTTATAAGTACCTCTGCATAAACACTGTGTCCTTATTAACGTATAAGAGAATAAAAAATAAAGAAATATGGACCAACTTACAACAAAGAATAGCTTTATTAACCAACAGAAAAGATTTAAAGTGCATCTGAAATTAAAAATAAAATTAAATCCTTAATTAAACATTTCTGACTGACCATGTCAAACCATAGGATACTGAAAAATAAAACTACATAAATGGTCTTATCAGTGATTGTGGTGTAATGTCTTTAATGTCTTTGTCTCCAACATTTCAGACTCAGTAACACACCGGTCTTTCACAGTGAACCAAGCGCTACAGACGCTTCGTCATATTTCCTCGTCTTAGCTTTGGGAGACTTTCGTTTGTCTCTTTATCTCCGTCTCTCTCCGCCTGTCTTCTCATCCCTGTTAAATATGTTTTCATGGTGTCACTTGGTGTCTACACTTCATACTCATACTCTGTGCTGTATGCTCCCTGTGAACACTCTGCTGCCCCCTAAGGTAGTGGAGGTGCAACTGCAGGTCAAACCAACCCCCCCTTCACGGAGCCTCGCTCCCCTAAACATGGCAGGATGTTCCGGGCTACCTGTAGTTGACAGTGGGTCCTCCTCCTGGTTTACACTGAGCCTTTTCTGGGTAACAGCCCAGACCAGCGCTGATACAACCAGCCTCAGCTCCACACCACGCGGCGTAGAAACGCATCCGGAACAGGAAAAACACGGCGACCATGTAGAACAGCCTGAGACAGGGAGAGGAGGGGATTCAGAAGTTATTATATTAACAGGTGAAGGTAAAAACCACTTTGGTGGACACACATCCTTTAGGATTGTTTGGTGATGATTATATATTATGTCTAAGACTCATTCGGGCTAACACTGTTATAATTAGGTGAGTGATAAATTATGTTTGGTGAGATGAGAAAGTCAAAAACCTTTTTAAAATACAGTTTTAAGAAGCATTCATCAGGTCTATAAATGTACATTTTATGTTCATGTTAGTTTTTTGGCATTTAAAAGTCCATTGTACCGTTTATTTTTATAAAAAGTTTTGTGTGATGTTTTCACATTGAATGTCACATTATGGTTTTGTTCTTGTCTCATAACAAATGGCAAAAGCAATTTTAGTGAAATTTACGTCTCCCATTAAAACGTTTTTCCTTTTTTAATCTCTGATTGGATGTTAAACTTCACTGAAAAACATTAGAATCTATTTTCATCTGCTGAAGCTGGAAAGTTTTTAGAATCATTCATCAGGTCCTATGAATGTACATTTTGTGTTCATGTTGGTTTCTTGTCGTAAAAGTTGATTTGCACCTTTAAGTTTCTACAAAAATCATGATTTTTGACATTAAAATTATAAAGTTTAGATATTTATTCCATCTAGAATATAGAACAAGTTGTGTTTTTGATTTTTTAACCACTTTTAAACGAGTTAAACTATCTGGTACCAAGTTTTCATGATTTCAGTATTGTCTCTTTCATGATTCTGAACACGTTCATTGACATTTAAAACCTTTTTAAGCGAGTTAAACTCTCTGGTACCAAGTTTTTGACAGTTTTGGCGTTGTCCTGAATATTTAAACCTGTATGTTAATTATAAATTGATATGACCACCCATTGTCCCAAATACCCTGAATTATCATAAAGTTTGTAAAGAATTAGTGACATATATCCAAAGTTTTGGCATTGTCTCATAACAAATTGCAAAAGTCAAGTCATTAAACTAATTAAATGAGATTCTTTGTTGTAATAACAACTAATAACCAACTCCACTGTGGCTTTTAATCCTACTTTTAAAGTCTAAAGACTCTCATAAAAGCTGTCATTGTCATTTAGAGTAATGTCAAGTGGCCTAAAGCAGAAATAATAAAGTACAACTCTGTTTTTCCTATTAACTCATGAGGTCCTAAGTTTACCAGTTAGTTTTTAGGATCACACCACATGTTTTTGCATTGTCCTGAATATTAAAACCTTTAAGTTAATAGAATAGAGTATAAATTGTCCCAAATACCCTGAATGATCATAAAGACATCACAAAAGAATCAGTGACATATATCGCTAATTAAATGAGTCTTTCAACCTATTGTATAATAACTAATAATCAAATCTTGATAAAGACAAGATCTCATAATAGCTGTGATTGTTATTTAGAGTAATGTCAAGTTGCCTAAAGCAGAAATATAAAAGTACAATATCAAGTCATATCATATCAAGGTCATATCAAGTTAATTATAACTTGATATGACCACCCATTGTCCGAAATACCCTGAATGATTATGAAGGCATCGTAGGTTTCTGAATCTGTCAAATAGTTAAAATCAAACCGATTTCACTGTGGTCTGATGGGTTGTCATTAAGATCCCATAAAAGCTTTCATACTGTTTTTAGGGTAACATCAAGTTGCAGAAAGCAGAAATATAAAAGTACAACCCCTCCTCATCCATGATGTCCTGAGGTTTACCAGTTAGCTCTGGTACCAGGTTCTTTAGGGTCTTTTTTTGTACCTGAAGAAGAAGTTCCGGTCCAGGAACTCCTTGGTGCGGACGTAATTCAGAGGGAAGACGGGGTTGATGGACAGGAACAGAGCCCCGTACACGGGCACCAGCTTCAGGCGCTGCAGACACGGCGCCAGGCCGGGCAGGGCCCGCGGGTCTGGCTGCCGCAGCCAGTCGCTGTACGTCTGGAACCGGAAGAACGGGCCTGGGGGGGGGGCACGACAGAGGGGGTAAGCGTGGAGTAGAAACCAGGATAAAACAAGACACGATGAGTGGTTCAAAACAAGGGGGGGTAAAAGGTGTGGTATCGTCGGATAGGAGGGTAGGAAAACAAAACTACATTACAACTGGAATCATTTCAAATAAATACTGAAAATGAAATGGACTCACACAGTATCGGACAAGAAGCAGCGAGTGAGACAGAGAGAGACAAACGGTTAAATTCATGCAAAAGCAAATTGACAGACACTCACACACACACACATAAACATTGTTTATTATTATCATCATTAACATGAATATCCTGAGCGGTCTCACCGGTCATTATCCCGATGTAGCAGTAGCTGTAGGACAGGATGTCGTACAGCGACGGCTCCTCGCTCAGGCCGCCGATCGCCGGGGACGCCGAGAAGGAGCTCACGTCCTTCTTCTTCTCCGTGTGGAAGCTGTGGACCTCGTTGGCCAGACTCACCATCTGGAAACAACACAAAAAAACACTTTAGGAGCCGTGTCGCTGTATTATAAGGAAGTATAGGGAGCCTTCCATTTCCTGTTCAGTGTATCTGTATGATTACGGTTTTAATTGCACCATATGACTGCTCTTAAATCCATTTTTCAATAATTAATGATTGAGAGTAAATGAGGGGATTGTACAAGGTGCAACTTTGGTAATTATTGGTGATTGGTCTAATTAGGCCTCGTCAGGCTGCTGCCATTGGACATTTACAGACGGTCTGTTTGGTCCTAGTGATAATCACAGGGTAGGTACCTTAAGAGTGAGGATGAGCTGGATGGCGTTGGAGAACGGCGTCGGCGGCGGCAGACCAAACCATGTGACCAGCCGGAAGAAGAGGAGGTAGAGGAAGGTCCAGCTGAGGCTCAACGCTGGAGCGTGTCTTAGACACAGAGATTAAAACATTAGGACAGTTACATGGTAAACAGGCCTATTTCTTCATTTTGACAAACCAAACTAGTGAAAAACGCTATCATGGGTCCAAGAAACATGTTGTTTATTTATATTAATTGATAAATAATAAAAGTACTGATTTGTGTGTGTCATGGAATGAAAGCATTAATGTTCATATTCATATTAATTGATGATAAATAAAGGTATTTTATTGATTTATGTGTGTCATGGAATGAGATTAATTTTGTAAAAGCATGCATGTTTTTATTTATTTTATGGATGTATTAATAAATATTTTTTAACATGTTTGAGTGACAAATACGACAAAACTGTGTCTAATAAAAAAGAATAGAAAATAAATGAAGAAATCAGCCAAAATCCTGTTTAAAAAAGGAGTAGGATGAAGTCGAGACTTATATATTCAGCATTTGTCAACTATCATAAATATAATATATGCAATAGTAATTTACCAGAAAAAATGTATATTGATCCATCTATATGTACAATAGCTCATCATGATACTGATAATCATATTATTAATGTACCTCCTCCCTATACTTCCTTATAATACATCTTTTTTAAATGTGTATGTCTACTTACACATTACTTACTAATCCAACACACACATCATAACTCCAAAAAACACAAATATAGTGTGATTTTAATGCTTAGTTTTTTTATTTAGCACTTATACACAAAACATCTTCTGTGTATTCTGTATAGAGTTGATTATACCTGGATTCATACAGTATAAAGGCAGATTTATATTCTCTAATGTTTGTAAATGGTAAAAGATTTGAATTTAAGAATAATATGCTGGTGTGATCTCGACATGCAGCCTTATGTATAATTAGTTTGGCTTTCTTGAAGTATATTTAATTCAGTAAATGAGGATTTATTACTATTTCCACCAAACCTCACAACAGTAATTTAAAACCAGGGAACAGTACAGCAAATCTCAAATGTGCTTTGCTCAGTTCTGAAATTCTTTCTGATAGTTTAGTACAAGTATGTTTTAATTATCACACCAATAACAGTGTTCTCATATACAACCTATCTCTTTCTATATATGTTTAATGTTGTTGAAAGTTTCTCTCTCACCTCCAGCTGCTTTTTATAATAATCCATGTTCCAACCACCGTCACCAGGGAGTGGAGCGTGTGGACTTTGCAGGTGGCAATGGTAACACAGAGGCCCAGGAGCAGCGCTGCCCCCTGCTTCACAGGAGGACCTGGAACCAAGAATAAAAAATAGAATTTAACCTTTGTTCAGGAAAATAAAGACATTGAGCTCCTGAGAAACATGGCTATAACATGTCATAGATGTATTTTGGTGCTAGACCATGAAGAGACTTGTACACAAGTAAAGCTGTTTTAAAGTCTATTCTCTGAGTGACAGGAAGCTAGTGCAGAGACATGAGCACTGGACTAATAAGGTCATATTTTCTGGTTCTAGTCAGGACTCGAGCTGCAGCGTTCTGAATGTTCTGTAGTTGTTTAACAGCTCATTCAGAGAGACCAGTGAGCAGGCCATTGCAGTAGTCTAACCTGCTGGAGACAAATGCATGGATCAGTCTCTCCAAGTCTGGTTTAGACACTATTGATTTTTTGATTTTTGATTTTGGCAATGTTTTTTAGATGGTAAAAGGCTGTTGATATTGTTGACTTTATGTGGCTGTGAAAGTTCAGGTCTGAGTCCATTAGCACCCCTAGATTTCTAACCCGTGTTTTTGGTTTTAGAGAACGAGACTGAAGGTGACTGATTACACGTTCTCTTTGCTTCAGTGGCCCCAAGACGATTATTTCAGTTTTTTCTGAGTTAGAGCAGGACCAGAGATTCCCAGCCAGTTCTCCAACCTCTGTAAAAGAATATCATGGTCAAAGGCAGCGCTCAGGTCCAGCAGAACTAAGACTGAGACTCTGTCTGCATCTGTGTTCAGGCGGATGTCATTTATCACCTTGATCAGAGCTGTCTCAGTGCTATGGTGAGGTCGAAAACCAGACTGGAAAGTATCAAAAGCGTTGTGAGATAGGAGAAAGTCACTTAGCTGCTGATAAACAACTTTTTCGAGGACTTTACCTCAGAATGGCAGGTTTGATATGGGACGGTAGTTGTTTAAAACTGTGGCATCAAGACTGTTCTGCTTTAGGAGAGGCTTAATAACCGCGGTTTTCAGGGCTTTTGGAAATGTTCCTGTCTCCAATGAGATGTTACCTAGATTAGTAACTTCTACTAATAAGCTGTTCAACACAGACTTTAGAAATCCAGTGGGTAACTCATCAAGGCAGCATGTGGATGAACTCAGACCTGAGATGTCGACTGTTCTGTCGAAGAGATCATCTATGCAACAAAACAAAGGTCAAAGGTCAGGCCTGTCGCTAAAACATACATAAAAACTTGGATGGATTACTCTAGTTCTTTATTTTCCGGCTGCACCAAGAAGTCTGTGATGACTCCAGAATATTAAAGAAGGGATCATATCCCACCTTTATTAGCCTCTCTACACTGGTTTCCTTTAAAATGAAGAATTCAATTTAAAATCCTCCTCCCCATCTACAAAGCTCTTATTTTGTCAGGTTCTGTCCTACATTAAAGGTTTCATATCACCCATCCAGAACAATCCCAAAATGCAGCTTATTAGAGGATCCCAGAATATCTGTAATTACAATGGTGGCAGAGCCTGCAACTATCAGGCTCCTCTCCTGTGGAATCGTCTTCCTGTTTCAGTCAAGGGGGCAGACACCCTTCCTCTATTTAAGAACAGGTTAAACTTTTCTTTCTAAAGCAGCTTCTAGTAAGTTCTGGTCCTGGACTAGAACATTCTATGCTAATGACAAATATGAAATAAATCATATTTACTTAGTTCGGACCATGACTTTTAAACAGCAGCATTGGCTAATTTGGAAAATAAACATGATCATGTTTGTAATGGACAAGTCAAACTAGTTTATGTGATGTCTTTTTCATTTTTTAAAACATTTCTAAGAGTTAAACTTTGTGGTAGCATGGGTTCAAACCCGACAAAGAAACTCACTGAAGTAACGGAAGACAACTCCAACGGGGATGGAGGCGGCGATAACCCCGAGATAAACCAGCTCATCGGAAGACATCGCTCTGCTGGCACGGAAACACGAGTCAGAAATACAGAAAAATACACGTAACATCATCATTAACAGACCATAAAGGAACCCAACAGAACAAGAACAGTGGTAATACATAATATAATCTACTCTCTCTGTGAATCTAGTGATTTTAATATTGCATTAGATATACAGATTCAGCCTGATTATACATTTTTAGGGCTATTACTACTAGATTAGACCATATTATGAAGTGTTGGGGATATTTTTGTGTTTGTTAAGTTACTTCTCCTGTAATGTGATGTCATTACACCACTGTTGAATATCTTCATTCAGAAAAACACTTCTCTTCCAAGAAGAGGAAATGGTTCATCTCATACCAACATCACCCCCTTCTAACTTCTTCAACTTCTTCAACTTCTTCAAAAATTTACACCAGTATTACCTTATTTTTCTAAGGCGTTACTGCTTTTTTTAATTTATTGTTGCTTGTTTTACACCTTTATTTCTTGATCTTCTTTTGAGTTTTTTTTATGTTATATAACATATTCTGATTTGAATACAGTGCACATGTGGGATTTCATTCAGTACAATATGTGCTCAGGACATAAAATTAAGTTAAAGCATTGTTCTTTCCAATAGACTATACAGTGGAAATTACTAATATAATGTTCTCCTAACATAATCCATACATAGTAAGAAATTAAATACTTTGAACAGGATCCAAACTAATCTGTATTATGCAACATAAGACTTCATTATTATCTCTATGCATTGAATTTAGTTTTTTCCATCAGTCCAATTATACACAGGTTTTACGTTTGAGTTTTGGTAGTGGAAGAAAAGCATAGAAGGTGTTTAAGTTACTTGAAATTGTTGTAAGCTAAAAGAAAAAGTGAAAAATACATAGAGATAAAGTTCAGATTACCTCAGACAGTACAGCAGTAGATTGTTTATATCCTACAAATAAATGTAAATCTGTGATTGCTCCAATATCATGAATTAGCCCTATTTTAAACAGTTGTGGACATGATGTTTTAAAACCTTTATAGTAAATAACATACTTAAATAACTTCTTAATATTCTTATTAGAAAATCATCTCATCTGTTTGATTTAACAGAAACAGCAGCAGAGTCTAATCTTTACGATGAATTTCGTAATCTGGAGATAAAATTTCCGCCATTACAACAGCGTTCTGTTCCTGTTCTTGGTTATTTGCTGACATTGTTTGCAAGATAAAGTAAATGGTTATGTACAAACAAAATGCTATAGCTAATAAATGTAGAGAATAACACGTAAAACAGCTGATGGTCTTTTAATAGTTGGACACTAACAGACGAGCTGTTTTTCAGCATTTAGCTGCAAATAGTTCTTTACCGATGTCATTTAGGTGATTTTACGTTACTTATTAAATCACAAATGTGCTCAAAGCTACAGGTTAAAGGGGAAAAGAAAAAGTCTTATTTGGCTTTGAAAAGCTAACGTTACCCCAGGTGATAACTAACGTTAGCTGCTAGCTAACTTTAATACACTAAACTCTTTAGCGGCTAAAACCCAGAAAAAGACGCTCGGAGGCGGCGAAAAAAATGATTACTCACATTTATAAAGCGGTAAAAAAAAAAAAAACGCCGAAATTAAACCAGGGTCTTCTTGATATAAACGGCAAACTGGTGCCATCCACACCTCTAAACAGGGATTGATTTACTTCCGGGATGAGGTGACCCCGCCCACAATGGGCGGACAGTTCCATTCTGCCTACAGGAAGGGGGTGGACTGTACCACTCTGACCTTAGTAAAAAAAATCGCTCTATTATACTGCTAATCGCACATAATATATTGTATTATTGGTGTTTCAGTATAATAAAAATATTGGACATTTCTAATATATGCTACAGTTTAAACCTGTGTAAAGTGACTACAATAAAAATAGGGGAAAAATGCAATGACAGTTATTCTCAAATCAAGGTATTTTTTATTGAAAATTGACAGAACAGAGTGTCAGGCAGAACACCGCCTGGACGACATCCTTCTTAATCTTCCTCCTCCTCGTCGGCTCCTCCAGCGCCGCCCTGGCCCTTCTTGGTGTTCTTTCTCTTGACGCGGCCGGGGCGTCCGCCGCCGTACGGGGACCTCAGGGAGAAGTCGATGTGTTTCTGGCTGTCCAGGCGCACCACGAAGGAGGGGATGTTCACCACCTGCTTGCGCACACTGAAAAATACAGAGTTAATTAGGGGGGGGGGGTTTGGGAAAAGACTAGGAAAAGAGAAGTCTACTTTTTATTGTGCATTCTTTAGTGACATGCATGTAGGACAGGGATGGGCTATCCTGGTCCTAAAGCAGAGGTTCTCGAAGTGAGGCTCTATCAAGGGGGGCGTGTTTGACCTTTAGGGAACATTCTTTTTTATTTAGATTTTTTTAATGTCCTAAAATAAAGTGCAATTGCAACATGTGTCTAAAATGTTGGCAATGGACAGCATGAAGAGAAATTAAAGGCATTACACCTCAATCACGCTGATAAGAGGATTTTATGTACTTATAACAATTTTCTAGAGAAATGATTCTCTTTATAGTCGCAAGAGGCGTGAGATGTTTTCTTCTTCCATGGGGGAGGGGGGGCAAAATAAATGAAAAGCACTGTCCTAGAGGGACCTGATTCTACTAATGAAGGTCACCGGTAAGGGTTCTAGTGGTTGATCGATCATGGTGCTACTGCTTAGTTGGAACTAAAACCTGCAGCCACACCAGCCCTTCAGGACCAGGATTGCCCACCTCTGATGCATAAGTTAACTGGCGCAGGCTTCATTGACGAGGAATTCTTGACACCACAGAAAATCTGAAAATGTGTTTCTGAAATCATCAGCCTTTAGATTTATTGAGCACCTAAAAAAGGTGTAGACACCACAATTGCCCGAGGTGCAATCCCCCCATACCTTACCTAACAGCCACAACACCACGGTGGCACAGCCCGAGCACTCGGGCAGGATTGGCTCTGGGCAATGTCTATGACAAGGTATACGGTTTTGATACCGAATTGACCTTGCGGATGTGGGACGTTTGGTTCCCCGGGAGCCTTTGTTCTTACCGGATGTGCCTCTGGCGGATAAGGACACGGGCGTGGTGGATGCTCTTGGCGAGTCCGAGTTTGAAAACCTGCGTCTGCAGCCTCCTCTCCAGGAAGTCCTCAACCTTCAGACCCAGGATGTAATCCAGCTTCATCTTACCCTCGTCCAGCACGCCGATCCTCACCAGACGCCTGAGCAAGGCGTTACCTGTCAAAACCACACAGGTTGTTTTAATTACGATTCCCACAGATACAGGTTCATCCGCTTTGAGTGACGTGAATGGCCTCATTGACGAGGAATTCTTGACACCACAGTTAGTCTGATGAGTTGATAGTTAAATCATGGGCCAACCACACTTCTAAAAAACCTGTGATATGAACTAATGTGGATACCTTCAAACAGACGCTTGGGTTCCTTCTCATCCAGAGTCAGCAGCTCTCTGGCAGCTTTACGGATTTTGGCCAGGGTGAACTTGACCCTCCACACTTCACGCTTGTTCCTCAGTCCATACTCGCCTTTAGAGAAGATGAGATAGTCAGTCAAAGTTCACATTTTGAAAGTATGGGGCTTCATTATTAATTCACCCTGATGAAATCACAGCGTACCAATGAGTTTCAACTCCTGGTCGAGACGGGACTTCTCGAAGGGACGGCGGGGGGTGACATATGTCTTGCGACAAACCCAACTCCTGGCAACGGGCATGGCGACTTAGAAGTGCCTATTACATCAAGACAAAACAATGATTAGGGTGGTTGTTTCAAATTATGATCTCTTATATGTGTAGATATTTAAGACAGTGCCAAAACTGTCATGTGGTGCAAAGCTAAAAACTTGGCACCAGATAGTTTAATTCTCTTGAAAAAAAGGTTTTAAAAATTACAAAACTGCTATCAACTAGTTTTAACCTTATCTTATATTTATCATATAGTGCTGACATGACAGGAGACTGCTCCCACATAATTGAGGTATTGGATGACAGGACTGAACCATGATCAAAATCTCAGATCACTTTATTTACTGTACTTTTTAGACATATGAAGAAATACTTATTCAAGTTATTAAATATCATCTATTAAACTTTAAGGTTACAACTCATATTTATAGACCCCTCATGTGGTGTAAACCTAAAAACTTGGCACCAGATTTTGACATTTTCATCGTGTTCATTATTTGTCATGACCCATACCGCGTTAAAGCATTTATCAGATCAGTCTTAAAGCTAAACTACGTTAAATAAACCACGCGTTTTCTTAAGAAATCAGTAGCCAACATCTTTTTCATGACTTGTTTTCTAAAAATCTGTCTTACAATCGAGTTAAACTGCAAGCGATTATGTAAATAAACACAAATCTTGTGATTTATATGAAAAACCAGGAATGTGTCCGCGGTACGAGGAGGCCGCAGCTGCACCGCACCACGTTGTTGGACGAGACAAGCTAACATTAGCTTAGCCGATTTAGCCTTTCCCGTAATAAGATACAAAAAAATAAGCTACATGAGATAAAACAAACGTTTACGAAGATAATATGGGCTCTCTTTGCCGCATTTGGCCTTTTGTAAATGTTAAAAAGTCGATTTAGTGTCGTTTCAAGTTGATAAATATCAGGACGGGCTGCACGTACCTGTCTCGCTCAGGCTCGCGCAGTAAAGAGGACGTTAAAGGAAGTCCTTTTTTATTTATAGGAATGACGTACACACTACATATCCCATCATGCCGTTCACCACCGCCCCGGAAGCGGGAGATTTTGCGCTTTTTTTTTACTTTATGTTTACTTTATTAACAGCGCAGTAATATTACATTACAAACACTACCGGACTATTCCAGGAAAAAAAGATAATTAAACGAAACAGAGGCAGAAGTAGAAATAAAATAAAATCATAAACTGTAAAACATACTTACATTGAAATAAATAATATATATGTAAATAAAATACAACAAATAAATACATATAATTTGTGAAGTCAACATAAAACAGTTTTTTTTGTCACTTAGAAGTCCATTTGTACCATTTATTTTTACAAAAATCATGATTTTGTGTGATTTTTTGACACAAGATGTCAATTGGTGTAAATAAATGCTATAAACAATAATACATTTCAAATATTGAATCCACATAGAATATACAACTAGTTGATATCATGTGTTTTTAATTTTAAGAGACTTAAACTATCTGGTCCCAATTTTTGGTGACAATTTTGTCATTGTCCCATAAACTGATTTTTGAACAAGAATTAGTTTCCAAACTATTTGGATCATAAAGTCATGCTCCTATCACATTTTCTACAGTCACCTTACACCAGAATTTGATTTAACACAATACCAAAATGCTAAGGGGGAAATAAAATTTGATAGAAATTTAAAAACTTTCAGATACTCCCAAAAAAGTGTTGTAATGTGTATGCAGGGATAAAGTGTGTATGCAGGTATGTTTGTGTATAGACACGTGTGTGTTTGAATCTGTACAGTGTATTTAGGCACTTTTTTTTTCTTTTTTATCACCAATTGCTCCTGGTGGAACGCTGTCTCGTCTCACTATATACTGTGTATATGGCTGTAACGACAATAAAAAACCTTGAACCTTGAACCTTGTAATGTAGTATTAGTAGTTTGTTATGTTACACTGCTGCTTGGCAATAGACTGTAATTCTGATTTAGGAGCAGACAAGGAGTCAAATGAGCGGCTGAGTTTTTGACTCAGATTACTACACTGAACATGCTGTTATGTACATAAAAAACACCTAAACATGCAAGAAGCTGTGAGAAATCTCGCATAAGGACGTGTGTGCGTTAGCGGGGTGGTAAGGTGGTAAACCCAGAGAGAAGGACATGGGGACTATTTATAAAACTCTGAAACGGGAGCCCGAGCATGTGTCTCTGTCCGTCAGGCTGCGTGGCCGACTGATGGACACACACGCGCTTTCTCTTTCACTGCTTTATATCCTGTCTTTTCTGGACAGGACTTTTGGTGGTTTTTGTGGAGTTTCTTTGCCTTTTTTTCCAACCCGTCTGAGAGGTTAACGGTGTCTTGACCTCCTCCTTCTCTTCTTCTTCTTCTTCCTCCTGCTCGGCCCTCGTGGATCTTCTGTTGGGATTCTTCTTCTTTTATATTTTTCCTGTGTGCATTGCTCTTCCTTTCCCCCTTTCCTCCTTCTTCTTTCTCCTTCTTGTGCCACCTCCTGCTCCTCGTGGGACGTTGGGCTATGCTCTCTTCACCCACTGTGATCCTCCAGCCGTATGGACTGCCCGTCTACCCCCAGACACCCACATGCTACCCCAGCCTAGTCCAGGTAAACCTCCTTCACTCTTCTGTCAGCTCAACAATCTCCTTCTCTCCTTTCCTCCTTTTCTTACCCACATAAATATGTGTTTTTCCACAAAAACTACATTAATAAGTCCAATCCTTTAGTATGTGGGGGCTCATTTTAAATGTTGAAAATAAAAGACTAGAGGTAAAAATGTGTGAATAAAATTAAACAGTTTTAACTTTGTCCTGCTGCTTCATTTCAAAGTTGACATAAAGTTCATTCGTTTACTATCAAACAGAGAATAAGAAACCAAGCAAAGCGAATTTGAAGCCAATTCATTTTGGGTATAATTGCTTTAAACATGACCCAATTTCATCGAAAACAATTCGTCTGTTGATTCTTTTAATCTCTAAATTAGTTTTTATTCCAAGTTATAAATTAAAGTCAGTGTCAATAAACATCCTCAACAATACGTTCCCTGTGAGTCGTATCATACGTGTAATTTAATTAAAGATCGTATTGCTTAATGGTGATTGCGACAGATCTTATTTGTTTAATAGTACGGACACGTTAGCACGTAAGAGGTTATCTTTAGTCCTGCTGGACTCAGTGATGCCAGCAGTGTGTGTGTGTGTGTGTGTGTGTGTGTGTGTGTGTGTGTGTGTGTGTGTGTGTGTGTGTGTGTGTCTGAAGTGTCCCTGACATACCATTGATGCCACAATGCATCTGGTATCTCTCTACCTTGTCTCCGTGCTTCACACCAAGTGTATTTTTAACCTCGTCTCCTGAGCAGATAATCGCAGGAGGAGATTCTGTCACCTATCTTGTTTTCTGCAATTAACTGCACTTAAAAATAAGCGTGAGGCCTGCACGCTGTGCGTTTAGGAATTTGTCAGTTTGAGCATATATGTAATTTACAATCAAAATGGAATACATTAGTACCATTTTAGAATCTAGAAGTGACTAGAAGCAGAGAATGGAAAATATGAATTGGTTGTTTGCTGCAATATTTCTATTAAAATTTGTGGCCTTGAATATGTTTTTTGCCCTGAGGAGAAAGAAAGTTCTCAGACAGACGTCAATACAACGAGATTCTCTTCATTTTATCTTATTATAACAGACTCTGAACCGACACTGAACTGTTCTGCTGCTCAGTTTTTGTTTTCAGGAAACGCAGCTGCTGTCCAAAACATTCTGTACTTCCAGTAAAATTATATATTTCCCAGATCTGATGTGGTGTGACCCTAAAAAACTCACTAGCAGATAGAGTTTAACTCTCTTAAATAGTTTTATATTCTAGGAGGATTTATATAAAATTGATCTTTCTTTTTTATTTATACTATTTGACATTTTTTGTCAAGAAAACATGTAAAATTGTGGTTTTGGTAAAAGAACTCATGTTGCCAGCCATGATTAGTCTAATATATCCAACATCTGCACAGACCAACCACTCACACATTTATCAGTTTATCAGTGTCAGTCGTCTCTTTATCTCTCTGCTGCTTCTTTTCATCATTGATTATTTAACAAAAGTCACAAATAACGGATTTAAACCATTAGAAACACAGATATAAAGAGTAAAAACAGCTTTTGGTTATTTTTAATGAGCCACACAGAAAGGCCACATCTGCAGTTTAGTGTCGTCCACGTGTAAATCCCGCGGCAGCTGTCCCAGCATGCACCTGGCCCAGAACCGTTGACCTCTGACCTCCAGCCGACAGCTGAGCGGGGAAAAAGACGAACAAATGGAAATCAAAAAAAGCCTCCGAGGACACGGGGGGGGGGGGGGGGGGGGGGGGGGGGGGGGGGGGGTGAGACGCTGTGATACTGAAACCAGAGGGAAAGAAAGAAAGACAGACAGACAGACAGGCAGCGTGTGTTATCAGTGTTTCTGTCAGATAAACGTGACACACAACAGTTTCATTTTAGCGCCGACACGACGGGAGACGAGTTCCCACGTGATAGTCGAGATTCACTTCTGGATCACATCGATCTTACATTAAAAAAAAGTGCAAACAACCACATTAAACTGTTGTTAGTCAGAAAATAGACGAGAAACGTACGAGACAATAAAACTACCATGTGCTGTAACTCGGAAAACTTGGTGCCAGATAGTTTAACTCTCTTAAAAAGATAAATATATATATATATATTATCAACTAGTTTTATATTCTAGGTGGATTGAATGTACCAATAATAGCAAAATCATTGTTTTTGTAAAAATTAAATGGTACGAATGGACTTAAAATAACATAAAAATCACAAATCTCTCATTTTCTACTTTCCAGACTTATGAAGCAGCTTAAACTATTAAAGATCTTGTTGATAGAATCTCTCAGGTTAAATCTCCTCTGCTCGCGTCTAATTGGCTCCACGTTAGTTGTGATGTAGATGAACATGTTCTAAACTCACATAGAGACAATACTGAAACCATAACAACTTGGTACCACATAGTTTAACTCTCTGAAAAGTGGTTAAAAAATCAAAAACACATGATGTCAACTTGTTCTATTCTAGATGGATTAAATATCTAAACTTTATCATTCTTTTTGGTTACAGCATTTAACATTTTATGTCAAAAATAGTGATTTTTGTAGAAACTAAATGGTACAAATGGACTTTTACGACAAGAAACCAACATGAACACAAAATGTACATTTATAGACCTGATGAATGATTCTTAAAACTGTGTTTAAATAAAGTTCTTGACTTTGAGAAACTTTCCAGCTTCAGCAGATGAAAACAGATTCTCATGTTTTTAAAGGAAAATCTTTTTAATGGGAGACTTAAATGTCACTAAAATTGCTTTTGCAATTTGTTATGAGACAATAACAAAACTGTGAATTTATATAAATATAAGATCATTTATATATAATAAGATAATAATAAATGGTACAAATGGACTTTTAGATGATGAGAAACCAACATGAACAAAATGTACATTTACAGACCTGATGAATGATTCTAAAAACTGTGTTTAAATAAAGTTTTTTACTTTCTCATCTTGACAAACATCTTAAATCAGAGAGAATTACTACAAACAAGCAGTTTCTGCTTTACCAGATTTCACAGACACAAATCTGCAGCTTCATCAGTTTTCAGGGTTCACAGGTCGTACGACACGTTTTAGCTCCTGGTGGAGACGTTATTTATCTGTTTAGTCAAAGTAAAAACTCAATTAACCAGTTTCATAGAAGCTGATGTTCACAATAAAAACAAGAAGCAGAAGAAGACGAGGCACATTTCAGTGGATGCCCTTTGACCTCTGATCAAAGTTCCTCTGATTCCTCGTCTTTGTTCGCCAGCATCTCCGTGTCTGAGACTTTTCACGCCTACGTAAAAACAGCTGATCTGAAGCAGAGAGAGAAACACGAGACGCCACGAGACGCCAGAGCGTTTTAATTCTAACAGATCCGTGTGGATCCTGAGCGACTTGTGACATTCTGCTCGTAAGGAAACGCGATCAGGAAACTTCTGTACAAACAGGCAACAAACCTGTCGTAAAATCTGGGGGAATTTTCCAGGATTACAAACGTCTCTACTATTTATTTTTTATGTTGTAAAAACAATGAAAAATGATCTAAACTGAGTTTTCCTCAGCGTGTTGTGATTATTTGCGTTGTCTGATTCATTTTGGTGCCGTCAAAGATGTTTTTACGAGAGTTTCTAACAGTTTTAATATGAATTCAAAGAAATTTCCAGGTTTTTATGCAAACTTCTCTTCTGTTTTACAGACAGTTAAACATTTGCCACAGGATATTTATGACAAAACCAAAAACCGTCGTGTGGTGTAATCCGACTTTAAAAAAACTTTATTGAAAACTTATAAACACATGCTGTAAACTAGTTTTATATTTAAAGGTGGATTCTTCTCTTTTCGTGTCAAAACATTACACAAAATTGTGATTTTAAACGACAATGAAAATATAAAGAACAAACTATACATGATAAAATAGAAAAATAGCATATTAAATGTTATGTACAAAATGACAAAGTAGGAAAAACTTGGTACCAGATAGAGAATTTAAACATGCTGTCAACTAGTTTTTTTATTCTAGGTGGATTAAATATATAAAATTTACATATGAAAAAAATGTATACATGATTTTGTGTGAAAAAGTCACACAAAATCATAATTTTTGTAAAAATAAATGTGATAAATGGACTTTTAAAAGACAAAAACCAACATGAACGCAAAATGTACATGTATAGAAACCTGATGACTGATTCTTAAAACTTTATTTAAAACTATTGTCACTGACTTTTAATAGATAAATGACTGATTGTGTGGTTTTATCTATAAATTATACATTTATAACTATAATCATTTATTTATGGGTCAATGACACTAAATGCATATTTTAAGTTCAGTACAGTCTAAAAAACATTTTAAAAAGTCTTTATTACATAACATTACAGAACAAATGTATTTTACTTTGAAAATCTTGGAACAAGTTGATGTTATTGGAAACTTAAAGTGATTTTCTGGATTAAATATCTTTTTCAGTTACACCATTTGACATTTTGTGTCAAAAATAGCACAAAATCATAATTTTTGTAGAAAAATAAATGGTACAAATGGACTTTTGAATGACAAGAAATAAATACAAAATGCACATTTCAACAGATCTAATGAACTGTATAATGAAAAGTTTTTCACTTCCTCATCTTTTTGTCACCGACCCGTTCATGAGTTCATGGAGAAAGTTGGTTTGAGGCGAATAATTTTAAAGATTTCTCTCAAAAGGCCAAAAACAAATGAAATAAAAAAAACTCGTCGGCCTCTCAAACATTTATTATTAGAGTCGACCTTTAACGTGACAGAACATCTACTAATCATAAATACCTCGTCTGTCTGGAGGAGCTGCTGTGTGTGTGTGTGTGTGTGGGGGGGGTGATTGACAGATACAGATGACCACAGCTGGTGCCCCCCCCCCCCCCCACCTACCCCCCGTGTTGATCCGGGCTGTGATTGGTGGAGCAGCAGAACTTATGGCGCAGTGGGGGGGGGGGGGGGGGGGGGGGGGGCAGCTCATTAAAACATGCAGCAGTTGTTGGAGCAAGCAGCAGAGACGGAGGAATGCTGCGGGGGGGTAAGGTGATGCTTCTACCTCTGACCTGTGTAGATCCCCTTACGAAAATTAACCATGGCTTTACCATGGGAAATACCGTGGTTTTACCATGGTTTTTTGGGTAACCATGGTTAACCATGGTTTTTTTGTGGTAACCATGGTTATACTATGGTTTTTATGTAGTAACCATGGTTCTACCATGGTTTTTGGATACCATAGTATTACTATGGTTGGTTCATGGTACTTCCAAAAACCATGGTAGAACCATGGTTACTACATAAAAACCATAGTATAACCATGGTTACCACAAAAAAACCATGGTAAACCATGACCCAAAAAACCATGGTAAAACCACGGTATTTCCCATGGTAAAACCATGGTTAATTTTCGTAAGGGTCTGCACATCCATTCTTCTGTTGCTGGGCTTTTTAAAAATAATCCTGTTTTATAATATGGCAAGATGAGGAACTTTTTAAAACCCAGTTTTTAGAAGCTAGATCAGGCCCTCTATGGAAACATCCATCTAAGGAAACATCCATCTAAGGAACAGCTTTGTGGAGGTTTTACTGTGGCTGAACTGATCAGACTCAGACAAACAGGAGTTAAAACGTGTTTCATGTCTGTGCACGATGCTGCTGGATGCTGGTAAAAGGTGAAGGGTCAAAGGGCATCCACTGAAATGTGCCTCATCTTCTTCTGCTTCTTGTTTTTATTGTGAACATCAGCTTCTATGAAACTGGTTAATTGAGTTTTTACTTTGACTAAACAGATAATTAACGTCTCCACCAGGAGCTAAAACGTGTCGTACGACCTGTGAACCCTGAAAACTGATGAAGCTGCAGATTTGTGTCTGTGAAATCTGGTAAAACAGAAACTGCTTGTTTGTAGTAATTCTCTCTGATTTAAGATGTTTGTCAAGATGAGAAAGTCAAAAACTTTATTAAGATACAGTTTTTAGAATCATTCATCAGGTCTATAAATGTACAGTTTGTTCATGTTGGTTTCTCATCATCTAAAAGTCCATTTGTACCATTTATTATTATCTTATTATATATAAATTATCTTATATTTATATAAATTCACAGTTTTGTTATTGTCTCATAACAAATTTTAGTGACATTTAAGTCTCCCATTAAAAAGTTTTTCCTTTAAAAACATGAGAATCTGTTTTCATCTGCTGAAGCTGGAAAGTTTCTCAAAGTCAAAAACTTTATTTAAACACAGTTTTAAGAATCATTCATCAGGTCTATAAATGCACATTTTGTGTTCATGTTGGTTTCTTGTCGTAAAAGTCCATTTGTACCATTTAGTTTCTACAAAAATCACTATTTTTGACATAAAATGTTAAATGCTGTAACCAAAAAGAATGATACAGTTTAGATATTTAATCCATCTAGAATAGAACAAGTTGACATCATGTGTTTTTGATTTTTTTAAACACTTTTCAGAGAGTTAAACTATGTGGTACCAAGTTTTTATGGTTTCAGTATTGTCTCTATGTGAGTTTAGAACATGTTCATTGACATCACAACTAACGTGGAGCCAATTAGACACGAGCAGAGGAGATTTAACCTGAGAGATTTTATCAACAAGATCTTTAATAGTTTAAGCTGCTTCATAAGTCTGGAAAGTAGAAAATGAGAGATTTGTGATTTTTATGTTATTTTAAGTCCATTTGTACCATTTAAGTTTTACGAAAACAATGATTATGCTATTATTGGTACATTCAATCCACCTAGAATATATATTATAAATATATGTATTTTTTTAAGAGAGTTAAACTATCTGGCACCAAGTTTTCAGAGTTACACCACATGGTAGTTTTATTGTCTCGTACGTTTCTCGTCTATTTTCTGACTAACAACAGTTTAATGTGGTTGTTTGCACTTTTTTTAATGAAAGATCAATATGATTTAAAGGGGAATTAGTGTATATTGTTAACTAAATGTCACTTGTTTTTTTCTTTTTGAAGTGAAAACAGGACATTTATGATAAATATTAATATAATTAAGGCAGTAAACCCCTTATGGCTGCAATTAACAATTATAAAATAGCAGGAATTAATCATAATAATATGTTAAATTATGTCTTCTTCTTTTTAGTCTCACCAGGAGTCAACATCCAAACATATGAAATTATTGGATTATCAATGATCAATTACTGAAATAGTTGCAGATTTACTGATCATTGATAAGTTATTGATTACGTGTCTATAACACTGAGGAATGTCTGATGCTGATGTTTGATTAGAGAACATCTGTCTCTGCCCCCCCCCATCAGGGAGGCCCCTCCCAGGAGGCGGGCCCTGGCAGCGGTGACCCCGCCCTCCCTCAGGTCTATGCCCCGCCCCCCTCCTACCCTCCGCCGGGCCAGGGCCCCCCGACGTCTGCGGGCCGGCTGCCCCCCCTGGACTACAGCTCGGAGTACCCGGACCCCCCCCAGCTCCGGGTGTACCAGGGCCCCCTGAACGAGGGGGCGGAGCCTCTGTCCTCCAGCGCCACGGTAAGGTCACCTGATGCTCCGGGAGCCCCCCCCCCCCTTCTATATATAGAGAGCCCCACCCCCGCCTTCACGACCTTGTAGGGGAACGCCACCGATGGGTCGTGGGGGGGGGCAGCTGGGAAATCGAACCCACGCCTTCCTTCTTATTCAGCAGCAGCTCAGCTTCCACTGTTACAGCTGTGGTCATGTGACCTGCTGATTTATGCTGAGGAGTAAAGGAAAGTTCCTGCTGCTGTTTCCTGTTGAATGGGATGAAGTTTTCACTGAAGCATGATGTGAATTATTCTTTTAAACTGTAAAGTCAGCACATCCTGTCGCACTGCAAAAAAAACTGAGTTTTCAATCATATCGACTTGTTCCAAAGATTTTTTCAAAATAAAATACACTTGTTATGTAATGTTTTGTTTTTAAATGCAGTTGTAATCAGGTCTCTCAAAATAGTGTTAATCCATCTAGAATATAAAACTAGTTGATATCATGTGTTTTTAATGTTAAAGTATCTGGTAGAAGCTTTTTATGCTTCACACCACATGTCATTGACCCATAAATAAATGGTTCTAGTTAACAAGTAGACGGTTTACATTTATACACGTATTAGATAAATGCACAGAAACAGTCATTTATCTATTAAAGGATTTTACTGAAGCATCATCAGGTCTAAAAATGTAAAAAAAAAATGTACATTTTCTCTTAATGTTGGTTTTGTGTCATTTAAAAGTCCATTTTTAAATCATGATTTTTTTGACCTGAAATGTTGAATGGTGTAACCAAAAAAAAAAAAGACAAAATTGAGTGATTTTCCATTTATATAAATGTGATATAACAGAGCTAAAAGGAACATGTTTATCCATCCATCCATCCATTGTCTATCCCGCTTATTCCCTTTCGGGGTCGCAGGGGTCTGCTGGAGCCTATCCCAGCGCGTTAAGGCGAGAGGCAGGGATACACCCCAGATGGTCGCCAGCCAATCGTGGGGCACACACACCATTCACACACCATTCACTCTCACACTCACACCTATGGGCAATTTAGAGTTTACCAATTAACCTGAGCATGTTTTTTGTATTGTGGGAGGAAACCGGAGTACCCGGGGAAAACCCACGCAGACACGGGGAGAACATGCAAACTCCACACAGAAAGGCCCCAGACCCAGGCCCAAGGCGGGTCTTGAACCTGCGACCTTCTTGCTGTGAGGCAACAGTGCTACCCACCGCACCACCGTGTCGCCCCTGGAACATGTTTATATTACGTACAAATAAACGTTGAATTAAAGGCCTTAGAATGCAGACGCTATGAGGGTTCAACAAAAACAAGCAAACAGTTTCTTATCATTTAAAGTGATTCTTGCAGTGGCGACATGTTGGATGTGACCTTTGACCCTCAGGATTTTGGACGTTTACAGTCTCTCTCTCTCATAAATGGTGTTTTGTGGCCCCGTCTATATATTTTATTACTAGAGCCCCCGACATACACGGGTCCCTGCTGATTGGAGGTAGCCGCCGCGGAAGTGGGGGCGGGGTCAGAGGTGGAGGCTGACCAGATGACCCCTAACCCCCCCAGCCCCTCCCCCCCCTGAAATATCACTCAGGTCCAGAACACCATTCTGCATCGTGACATGACACCACCCCCCCCTTCCACTGTGGTGTGTGTGTGTGTGTGTGTGTGTGTGATGGGCAGCCAGTGTAATGTACTACATTGGCCTGTGTGTGTGTGTGTGTGTGTGTGTGTGTGTGTGTGTGTGTGTGTGTGTGTGTGTGTGTTATAATCCTTTCCTTCTCTCTCCATTCCCCAACTTATTAATTATGCCCCTTGACAAGTGACCTTTAACCCTTTGGCAGAAGCAGCACCGTGACCCCCCCTGACTGACCCTGGAACGTTTAGTTTTGATCTCTGCCCCCCCCCCCCCCCCCTCCCTCCTTTGCCCCCCCACTCTTCCTTTTCCAGCTTTTTGCGCTCTTTCTCTCCTGCCTTGTCCTACTCTGGTTTAATCTTTTCCTTCACGCTGCACTGAGGTCGTTTCACCGTCCTGAACTAGTCGCTAATCCTCAACCTTCACTCTGCATTTAGAGCCACAAACTCTACTTTTATATATCAGCACATTTACTCTGATTTTTAGTTGCACAAATCACTTCATCTATTTATTTAAGGATTTTTTTCTTTCTGATTTTATTCTTTGGACCCATTATTTGTCCCCTTTTAAAAACATATAACATTTCTTTTAATGCAACGGTTGGTGATGCTGGTTTACCAACACACACACACACACACACACACACACACACGCACACACACACACACACACACACACACACACACACACTAGCATCGTGGTGCATTGTGAATGTTTTTTGGTTTTTTTTGGCACATTAGTCCTTGAATTGTTCTGCATGGGGAAATTTACTGTAAATCAGGTCAAAGTTACACAGCACAGTTAGAAAAGACAAGTTTATTATTTATCAGGCTCGTCGTTAAACAAGAGTCAGGATGAAGATGATGAAGATGATGAAGATGATGAGATGGATGAAGACTTTGCTTCATGTAGTTATTCCTCCTGGTTATACTGAAAATCAGAAGATACTCCTACTATTACCTCACTAAAGATGAGAAAGTCAAAATCTCTTAAAATACAGTTTTAAGAATCATTCATCAGGTCTTTAAAATGTACATTTTATGTTCATGTTAGTTTCTTGTCATTTTAAACATCCTTTTGTTCCATTTATTTCTACAAAAATTATGATTTTGTGCTATTTTTGACACAAAATGTAAAATGGTGTAAAGATATTTAATCCAGAAAATCACTTCAAGTTTCCAATAACATCAACATCAAGTAAAATACATTTGTTATGTAATGTTATTTTATAAGAGACTTTTTAAAATACTTGTTTTAACTCTCTCAAAATATGCATTTAGTGTCATTGACCCACAAATAAATCATCATAGTTACAGGCATTTTAGGTGTAGAATATAACAATTAGACAGTTTAAATTTATACTTTATAGATAAATACACACAATCAGTCATTTGTCTGTTAAAGGTCAGTGACAATAGTTTTAAATAAAGTTTTAAGAATCAGTCATCAGGTTTCTATAAACGTACATTTAGTGTTAATGTTGGTTTCTTGTCATTTAAAAGTCCATTTATCACTTTTATTTGTACAAAAAACATGATTTGAACAAACAAAAGTACATATGGACTTTCAAAATAAAAGTCTAAAAGACAAGAAACCAACATGAACACAAAATGTACATTTTTATAGAAATTTCTACACAACCAGACCAGATGGGTACCAAATAAAAAAACACATTATTATCAAATAAACATTACAAGTATAATACAATTTTACATGGAAAAACTGCTTTTGCCAATTAATGCCAATCAGATCATTTCCATTGAAATTCATGTTCAGTATAAAGAAGAGGAAGAATTACGGACAATTTCAATATTCATTTGGGAACACGACAAAAGTTTAACGAGAGCCCTGAAAAATTCAGAACCTGTATATTTTACTTTTCCCTTTTTTGGAGCAGCTTAGGTGCAGTTCTATAAATAAGTAACACAACTTTACAGCTTTATTTTAGTCTTAAGGTGGAATTTAATTTGGTGTGTCTTCAGCTTGCCCACAGCTGGAGCGAGCTCGTGTAGTTTTCACAGTGAGAGTTGTGATAATGGACAGCGTCCAGCGTCCTCGTGTTTGAGCGTCCTACAGGCATGAACTCAGAGACGCCTCACTAAAACGGAGCCTCCTTCTCACGCCTCCTCACCTTGCCTGAGGATGATCACTGGTTGCTGAATGCTCTTTGGTTGGTTTCTGCCATGTGATGCTTACGCAAACCTGGATTTTTATTTTTTTTTTGTTTAATTTGACAAACAGAAATTCTCTGTGAGGCGTTGCTGGTTTTTGGTTGATTTGATTTTTTGGTGATTCTCCCTCCTTTCCTTCTATTCTTTTCTACTGACGCCCTCTCTCCTCTATTTGTCCTCATCTCATTCATCCCTTTCTTTTCCCATCTTTTTTCCCGGCGTTTTCCCCCCTGTCTTCCATTCTTGTATCCGTTCCTCCTCCTTCTCCTGTTCTGGCCCGTCAGGAGGACGCCCTGGTCCCGGTGACCTCTGACCCCCAGGCCCTGAGCGCGTCGGCGTCGTCGGGGGGCGGGGCCGGGAGCGGCAGCGACGAGGAGGGGGCGGGCAAGGCCCAACCCAAACGCCTGCACGTCTCCAACATCCCGTTCCGCTTCAGAGACCCGGACCTGCGCCAGATGTTCGGGGTAAAATCATCAGATCCAGAAAATCCTCGTTATTGATTCCACATAGCGTCTGCACAGTGAATGACGTCCTCCGTTCTGATGATTTCAGCAATTCGGCAAGATCCTCGACGTAGAAATAATCTTCAACGAAAGAGGGTCCAAGGTGGGCATCACGACATCTGTTATCAGAGCGATATGAATAAGCAAAATAAAGTAACAATCATTGTGTGGCGTTCAGGGCTTTGGATTCGTCACCTTCGAGAGCGCAGCCGAGGCCGACCGAGCGCGAGAGAAACTCAACGGGACGATCGTGGAAGGGAGGAAGATTGAGGTGGGGGAGGGTTTTATATTATATTATATTATATATATTCGCTATAATAATCCTTTACGTCTCCACCAGGTTAACAACGCGACAGCCAGAGTCGTAACCAAGAAGCCTCAAACTCCTCTCGTGAATGGAGAAATATCAAGTAAAATACAATTTATTTATCACTGCACATTCCACTTTGGTTTTTTTTTGGAGGTTTTAGCTCGCTGCTTCATTCTCTCTGCAGCTTCTGGATGGAAGATCAACCCTGTGATGGGAGCCATGTACGCACCTGAACTCTACACAGGTAACGTGGACTATATAAAAACCTAAAAAACGACTTAAACAAACATAAAACACCATCTTAAGCTGTTCTTAGATACAGGACTCCTTCACTCTATCTGTTCATATATTCTCTCTAACCTGGGAAATTAAAATTAAATAAAAATAAATAAATTTTGTTCTGCAATATATTGCAATACTTCCTCTTGTGATACCTCATCCATACACAAGACTCCTTTTAAAGCAGTAATTTCATATATTACAATACGTAATTACTGTGTATTAATGCTTTTTGCCTTTTTTTTTGTTAATCCCTCGGGTTAAAGGCTCAGTCTCAGTTCTGTGTGTCAATACTGTATTTAACACACACATAAGGAAACTCAGGTTAAAGGTCACGTTCAAGTGATATTTACAGTTTGAGCCTGTTCCCTATAAAAGGAAATTCCTGCTTTGCTCCTTCACAGCGGAGATAAGATGTAATAAATACAGAATAGATTAAAACAACAGTATATGTCTGTTTTTGTAGCAAAGTGCAGCTTTGACCTTTAACCTGTATACGCTTATTTCCCTGTGCTGTTCGTGTAGTGGCCAGTTTCCCGTATCCCATGGCCACGCCCACCCTGGCCTACCGGGGGTCGGCGCTGCGAGGCCGAGGTCGTGCCGTCTACAACACCATCCGCTCGGCGGCCGCCACGCCCACCGCCGTGCCCGCCTACCCCGGGTGAGGCTCCGCCCACGTCGCCGGTCCGGTCTGGTCCACAGACACTTTACACACTCAAGGACTCATGGGGTGGTGTGTGTGTGTGTGTGTGTGTGTGTGTTTTCAGGGTGGTGTATCAGGACGGGCTGTACGGAGCAGAAGTCTACGTAGGTGTTTTTGCACTTTTTTAAAAAACACACACACACACACACACGCGTGTATCGCCCTTGTCCTCACGCTGCCTCTCGTCCCCCCTGCAGGGCGGTTATCCTGCAGCAGCTTACCGAGTCGCTCAGTCAGCGACCGCCGCCACGGCGACCTACAGCGACGGGTGAGGTGACCCCCGCCGCGCAGGGTTGACCCCTGCACACGTATACAGCGTAGTTTCATCAAATGTTACCTGGTTATTATGTGATTTAACACTGAACTACAACATTAATCCTCTATTGAATGAAATATTATTTTAAAAATTTGTATCACTTAAAATGTCCTTAATAATAGATACATATAAATAAAATTAAAAATAAAACTAAAATATATATATATATATATATATATATATATATATATATATATATATATATATATATATATATATATATATATATATATATATATATATATAAATAAAAAAAAAAAAAATTCCCTTCTCACCCTTCCACGGGTGGTCTCATCCACTTTCCAAGCTCGGGTCCTCTACCAGAGGCCATGGAGCTTGAGGGTTCTCCACAGTATCCTTGCTGTTCCAAGGACTGCGCTCTTCTGAACTGAGATGTCTGATGTTTTTCCAGGGATCTGTTGTAGCCACTCCTCCAGTTTGGGGGTCACTGCCCCGAGTGCTCCGATCACCACGGGCACCACTGTCGCTTTCACCTTCCAAGCCTTCTCCAGCTCTTCTCTGAGCCCTTGATACTTTTCCAGTTTCTCGTGCTCCTTTTTCCTGATGTTGCCATCACTTGGTATTGCCACATCCACCACCACGGCTTTCCTCTGCTCTTTATCCACCACCACAATGTCTGGTTGATTTGCCATTACCATTTTATCAGTCTGGATCTGGAAGTCCCACAGGATCTTAGCTTGGTCATTCTCCACCACCTTTGGAGGTGTTTCCCACTTTGACCTTGGGGTTGCCAGCCCATACTCCGCACAGATGTTCCTGTACACTATTCCAGCCACTTGGTTATGGCGTTCCATGTATGCTTTACCTGCCAGCATCTTACATCCTGCAGTTATGTGCTGGATTGTCTCAGGGGCCTCCTTGCACAACCTACAGCTTGGGTCCTGTCTGGTGTGGTACATCTGGGCCTCTATTGCTCTGGTGCTCAGGGCCTGTTCCTGTGCAGCCAGGATGAGTGCCTCCGTGCTGTCCTTCAGTCCAGCCCTTTCGAGCCACTGGTAGGATTTCTTGATATTTATATATATATATATATATATATATATATATATATATATATATATATATATATAAATATATAAGAATAAATTATATAAGAATAAATTGTAACCATAGTCGCATGATAGTTTCATGCTATGTAAGTCAATGGGACATTAGGATTTATGAAATAGTATATATTTTTTTACATATTTGCATATTAATGCCATATGCCATATATAACTTATAACATCAAAAGTGAATTAAATGTAAAAAAAAAAAAAAAAAAATAAATAAATTTTTAAAAATTACGAGCCTGGTCATGTGACCTCATAAATTGTATGTTCTTCAAAAATAATAAAAAAACACCCAAAAAATATATTTAAATTGGACTTTCAAATTTAAAAAAACACTATATAATAGAGGGATAAATACTCTCTGCTCTCATTGTTAATGACAAAATCAAATAATATATTACAGCTACTATAATGATAATAATATACCGGTAATCCAAACATTTTGGATTCAAGAATTTTAATTGTATTTAAATATTTTACTGACTTAATTAGAACTATTATAGAACTTCATCCACCACTCGTCAAACAGTATAAAAACATAATCACGTCTGATGCTTAAAGTACATTTTGCTGATAATACTTACTTTGCTGATAATACTACTAAGTACTGACTTTATAGTTGTGACATCACAACTTCACATGAGTCAGGACCTCCTGACGCTGGATTTACACACTGTCTACTGTCATATATGCAGTCAAATATCTGTATGGGTCTAATGAATTATAGTAAGTTAAGGTAAAAATGTTCAGACTTTTTTCTAATGTTTCATATGTATGTATGTATATATATTTTTTACCAGATATGGACGTGTTTACGCCACAGCTGCAGATCCCTATCACCACTCAGTTGGACCAACAACGACATATGGGGTTGGTACGATGGTGGGTAGCACACACACACACACACACACACACACACACACACACTGTCTCGTTAACACCTGTCACACCTGGCGTCCTGCGTCTGTCAACAGGCCAGTTTGTACAGAGGAGGCTACAACCGCTTCACCCCCTACTGACAGACCTCTGGGAACTCTGGGAACTCTGGGGACTCTGGGAACTCTGGGAACTCTGGGAACTCTGGGACTGGCTGATCCGTGGACTCTGCAGGACAGGTTATGCGATCCTTAATCTTTTTTTTTTTCTTTCTGCCTCCTGTCTCCGTCCCAAACTCTCCACTGAGAGACTAAACAGACTGAAGCTGTAAATACTGAAGGAAAGAAGAGGATTATTATTATTATTATTATTATATATAGAAAAAACCTTTAACTGACTGTTGTTTTCTGGATTTAAAGAGTAGTGATGTTGAGTTGGTGAAACATACTGTGAGAATTAAATTGTTTTTCTGTTGTTTTTTTTTTGGTGATCTGAGATTTTATTTCAAGTTTCACGGGTCAAACTGTACAAAAAGGAAAAACATTTTGTACAATGTTGAATGGCGTATTTTTTTTTTTGATGACAAAGATTTACTGAATCTCTTTATTTAAATGTGTGTGTGTGTGTGTGTGTGTGTGTGTGTGTGTGTGTGAGTGACAGAGACAGCTGTGACACTGGTTTCATTAAAGCTCCGTTTGGCCTGTTGAAATGTGACAAACGCAGATTTGTCGCGATCGTCTGTGGTTAAAAATTCTCTTTTTTGTTGCCTTTCTAAATAAAAAAAAATCTACCTCTCACACTTTTAGCTTTTCGTACAGCTGTGTCTGTCCACGGATCTAACTCCACTAACACGTGTAGCTCCGTACCTCATTTTCTTTTTACTCATCCAGGGAACCTTTATTCCACCAGTAGAACAGAATCAGTCAGTCCCACAAACCCGTGTGTTTTTGTCTACAGCCTTTTCTGTCCGTTCACTGCTCTTTTCTCACATTTTCTCTCTTCGTTTTGTCTCCTGATGAATTTTCTGTTGCACTCTTTGCTGCTGTGTTGGATGTTTACCTTTAAATAAAACTGTTTCCCTCCTTTTCTTCTGTTCTTTAATCATTTCTATAATCTTTTTTTCTTATTTCTGTGCACTGCTGTTGCTGAATAGACTACAGGTGAATATTAATTCAATAATAAAATGATCCCTTATACATGCATTTAAGTATAAATGTATGTAGTAAGCAAATAGTCACTGAGGATTGTGTTTTCTGTGCAGGTTTACTATTAAATCTGTTTCTATATCACTTCACTACCTTTTTTGCCTTTCTCCCTTCTGTTTTTCCTATTACTATTTTGTTATTTCCTCCTAGGGAATCTAGTCTTAATCTGTCTTTTTCTGTTTTTTCTCTACTTAGTGACCTTCTAGTGTGATTTACTTGATTCCGTCTTTTCTTTAGTATGTCTAGTTGTTATATATATAATTTTCTTTAAGCCTAACTATGCTCTGAAGATCTTTTCTAACACTTGCTTATACATTTCTCTCTGTATGTCTAACCTTTATTTTCCTGTTAATACACTTGCTTTTTGCCTCTTACTTTCAGTTTTTAAATTTCTTGATCTTATAAAACTATAATATATTTATATATTCTTATAAATCTAATCTACTTTTGCAGCTTTACATTTGCTCTTTTTTCTTCTAATGCTGTTTATATTTTTCTGCAGCTGTGAAACTCTCAAACAGGTCACAGACTCATGACTTAATAAGCTTGCATGCAGCCTTTTATTCATTTTTTCAGAACTTTCTACCATTTGCTATCATCCTGTAATTAGGTTCAACATTAAAGTGACGAGGCTTTTATCAGCGGTTTATGCAGAAACCCCCTTTGACGAGTTTCTTTTTCAGCTTTACATTTTTTTCTTGCTTTATGCTTTTCTTTCCTAATTATTTCCATTTTCAACTAAAATGCATGATCCTTCAATCTGATCTTTACTAATTGCATGTAGCAAATATTTTTCTTCTAATCTTTCCTTCTCTATCATTTCTCATACAAGCCCTTTCTTTACCAACTCCCTTTAGTTCTTTCAGTCCTCTCACACACCACGCAGGCTATAATGAAAATGTCAAGCTCATTTGGAAGAAAATGACGCCATTGTGTCAAAAACCTGAACCACCCTTAGTTTCTGCAGCGTAACAGTGTCACAGTTGTCTCTCAATGGAAAAAAATTGTCTTTATCTTTAAATAAAACGCTCATGGAAAACTCGACTGATTTCTGTCACCTCATTTTCTTTTGCTTTTAATCATTTGGCTTCAAATCCGTAAATATTCCAGTAGCCGTACAGGACTTCACAACGAACAGCGGATGCCCTTTATACTTGAATTTTATTCAATTTTTTCAAAAGATAATATGTACACAATATTTACAAAAATGGCAGTTTCGAATCAGATCTGTAGAGGGATGGGAAACGGGGATGGGGGGGGACAGCAGATAAACCTTGAGCTGCAGTTGTTAGTGAGCTGCAACATAAACTAACAAAGCATTGCAGATGCAATACAATACTTACTAGTGAGTGACTAGTTGCACACGGCAAATGGTCACAAAACATACTCAACATGAAGGGAAGAAGAGTGAGAAGAGAACATTTACTGTTAGAGAAGAGGTAGAGGGAGAGAAGGGAAGTGGGGGGGTCGGCGTGCGGGGAGAGGAAAAACAGGGAGAGTGAAAAGGAAGAAGAGAAGTTCAAATGAAGATTTTAAGAAGGGAAACGGCAGGAAATGAGAGCTGAGGTGAGGGGACGTGGAAGTTCAGTGTCGAATATCGAGGAGGAAGTTACAGAGACTGATGGAGGTATACAGTACATGGGAGCAAAAAATACTGAAAACATGACTCAGGCATCAGGAGGAAGAAAAAACCAAACATCCAAAGTGAAAATGTGTATTGTTAGTTGTCTGGGGTGAAAATACTACAATAAAAAAACAAAAGTAAAAAATAAAAAAAAAGGAAGGAAATAAAGTGAACATCCTGGGCTCTTTGAATGCTGAGAACCACGTTAACCCTGTGTGGGAAGCTTCCATTTACACAAATGAAAAAAGTAACAGCAAAACAGTCATTCTCATCACGCGTGAAAAGAGGAATTTTCAGAGCACGGGAGCGCACGCCAACACTTGTCAAGAGACTTTTCCTAAATAAGAACTGCGAGATGAAGGGGAATTTTGAGAACATTATTTTCTGTATGTCCAGACACATCATTTGATGCTAGGTGGGGGGGGGGGTCTATCCATTAATTAGTCTATTGGACCGCTGACTGACTAAAGCTCTGTTCATCTAGGACAACATTAATGAATATGATGAAAGGGGGAAAAAAAATAATAATAAGATATTCATGTAAACTTCTCTTTAAAAAAAATGCAAATGCATCTGGACAAACAGGAAAAACAATACATGGTGACTGTCAATCATCTGACATCATTTTAAAACAGAAGCAGTATTATGCAATAAACCAAACAAACAAAAAACATTTTTGAAGATTTGGGGTTAGCAGCGAATCACATCAGCAGCAGCAAACTCTTCCACACATTTCAACATGTGACGCTCCCATGTATTCTTTTTTTTTTTTTTTTTTTTTTTTTTATATCAGCTGTACGGCTTCAACTCGAGTGGGTCAAACCGAGACATGGGATTGCTCACAATTCACTCTCTCTCCGTCTGGCGTCTGGAGGAGGAGCAGCAGGAGGAGGTTCGCCCACTCATCAGCGACCAGCTGAAGAACCAGACGTCTAGCGGCGTGAGAGAAGGGTTCGTAAGGAGTGACGGGGGAGGAGGGGAGAGCAAAGAGGACAGGGAGGAGGAGGCAGAAATGAAGGGGAGGAGAAAGAAAAAAAACATGTTGAGATCAATTTCCAGTGATGAACAGGTGGCAAACAACAAGACCGTTTCATCAGGTTTACAGGGGAGTTCTGCTGAGCTGACGGAAGCTTGTCGGTCATTTTAAATCCTGCGTCGCACGGACAAAACATTAATCTGAACTGACACAAAACAGACGAGACAAATATGATGATGGGTTTCTTGCCTAGTAAAAAAAAGGCAAAAGGGCATTTGAACAACTTGTTCTTGTCACTAGAGTTAAAGGTAATATATCCTGGAAAGATTTCATTTTTTTTTTTTTTAGGTTTAACAGAGAAAGTGGAGACTGATTTTAATCAACTTCTCCACTAACGAGAATAGAATGACCAAACCCAATCCAGACCTGTCTGCATTTAAAGTTTTACAGATTCACATAAATGGTTCAAAGAAAAGCTTTGAGACAGAAAAATAAAGGAAAAAAAAAAACACACTTACCCGTGTGTGAATATTAACCTACACTACACACTGACTGAAAAGAAAATCACAGCAGTATCATACAATATTTACAAAAATAGACTCTGTAGACAAGTTAACAAGGAGATTGTAGAGCAAGCCTGCGTTCACCTCAGAACCCAGGCCCAACACCAATACTGGTCAAATGAATCAAAGCAAATTCTGACTATACGGATTCCTTTCTTCACTTTTAGCACATTTGTTCTATATAAAAAAAGGACCCAATTAAAGCAGCAGAAAATGAAGTCATGCCCGTTCTCAGGGCTACATTTCTGGACCTTTACTTGCTGTCTAATCACCATTTGCTCATCAATTGGATGAAAAGATCACAGTACACACCATCAGCACAATGTCTAAATCACCAGCTTCCTGAAGGGAAAAAAAAGGGCCAAACTCCACTTCAACTGTAAGAATCATTTTTTTCATTACTGAGGTCAGTAAAAAAGCATTTGGAACTACCAGAATAATAGACATAAAAACACTACTCTATACTCCGCTTCCTGTTTATTAGGATACTGTCCACATCAGTTTAAAACTTTATGATTATAATACTTTGTGACATTCAGAAGGCAGCGTCTATCTTTGTCGTAATATTGCTGGGATCTTAGGTGTCAAATTTGTGGTGACATTTAATTCATTGGTTTAATAAACAGTTATTTCACATTATTAATGTTATTTCCATTATTCTTTCGTTTGTTGATATAAAAAGCCAATACTGCTGCCAACACGTTTAACAGAGCGAGGGAACATCTCTGCGGTGGCGTCATCCATCTCCTTCCAGAGAAGTCCCTTTTTCTCTTACCAGCCTCGCAAACACCAGAGCCAGACGTAGCATACAAACCGCACGTGGACCTTCCTTCTTGAATCTCCTCCAATCAGAATTCACCCTCCGGCTGTTATTTAGAGCCAGCGGCGTCGTGTTCCTTTCTGAAGAACAGCTGGACGAGGCTTGAGACGTCGACCTCTGCTTCACTCCGTGTCGACAGGACTGAATTCCAGGAGACGACAGGACCTTCTACCTGAGGATGATTGAAGACATTCCCACATTCCCTGTCTTGGGGTTGACGATGGAGCTTAGCTTCCGGGGTGTGGAGGTGTGAGGGAAAACAACTTGATGAGGAACACTTGCCTGTATCTCTTAGCAAACAATGTCAATGATTTTTTTTTTCCTTCCTCCAAATGACGCCCAACCATTTCACAACTGAGTGGCAGGATGAATGAATATTAATTAATATTGGGAGCCACTTCAGAATTCAGTCCATATCTTTTACAGTTGGGGCCAAGGAAGAGGATGAACAGCCAGCTGATGATGCTTTGAGGAAACGGGACGCAGGGCAGCTGAGCTGGACATACAAACCAACACATCTTCTCTCAGATAAACGGCTGGCATCTTTTCGTGAGCGATCTCTCAGTCTTTAAGCAGAAAAACAAAGTTGAACCTGATTCCGTGGGTTTGACTTCAAGCAGGAGAGCTGGTCCAACGACTTGAAACGGCCGTTTCTCTTTTGGTTGACAAGACTTGACTCTTCAGGTCTTGGAGCTGTTGACTTGAGGGAGAAAACATAACAGAACACTGTTAGCTTTTGACATCTGACGGTGGTTATGGAAGAGGAACCATGAGGATGAGCGCCTCCCTGATCTGGTTCTGTGACTCTGTGGACTTCTAATTGTTGAGATTACATAATATTCCCCAAATATAAGATGCTCACTCTCTTTTCTAACTCAGGCTTTAAGCTTACCTACGATAATTGAGTGACTGTGTGCAGACATTCTCCCTCAGGTTTAAACAGGTGTCAACTGAGTGTCAGAAAATGACGTCTACATTCTGAACACTACGTCCTGCAGATCAGTTTTCTAGCATTCATTCGTCTGTATGGGTCATATATGGGTTTAAAGTCTGCCGCTACGCTAACTGAGGTGTCTGAAGTGCAGTGCATTCAATGTGCAAGGATCCGTGCTGGTCCCTAAGCATCTCCCTCCAATGTGCTAGTTAACACCCCCCACCCCCTCAGGAGGCAGCCAAAGCGGCTGAGCTGGTTTTGCAGTCTATCTTTGAGGGGTCCGAGGGGTAGAATGTGACACCTAGCCCAGTAAGAAAGGCCATACAGGAGTCTAAACATGAGAAGCCCAGATTGGACTGCACATACTCCACCGGCAAGTCGGGCCTGAACCTGTGGACAGATGAAACATTGACTAATTATCTGGATATAACATAATGAAAAATGCAATTTTATTAAAATTTCCTTTTATTTTGACTTACGTTTTGACAATAGCCCGAAGCGCGATCTTTCTTTCCCTCTCTACAAACTTGTCAATGAGGTAAGAAGCCATGCGCGGGGCTTCTTGGTACAGCTTAAAAAATCTGCGATAGTTCCCTAAAGCCCAGGCGGCACGGAGCGCGAGAGCATGAGCCACACAGGCGTCAGCCCGCAAAGCCGGGGTCAGGTACACCAACTCAGTGGTGAGATCTACAGGGAGAGAGAAACGGCCATGATCAGAGATGGAAGGAAAAACGTGTGTGTGTGTGTGTGTCTGTGTGTGAGTGAGCAGGACAAAAAGCTGCATGCACACCTCCAGAATTTTTAGTGAAGATGTAGTATATCAATCTATATGCCGTAAACTCTCCGATGTTCTCTGAGGGATTGTCCTTATACAGGGCCTTCAGCTGGGTCTGACACTGGTTGAATTCTTCGTGATCACCCTGAAGACAAAAACAAGGTCGTCAGATAAATAAAAATAGATAAACGGTTATTACTGATGGCTGCTACAGCACTGCTGTAGAAGAGTTGTCTCACCTTTTCCAAAGCAATACGTGCGTGACATTCGTAGACTTCCACTGTGAAGTCAGTACGAACTCCCTGGACCTGCATGGTTAAGGGGAGAGACAAATAAAGTTTAAAAAAAATGAAAAAAAGAAAACTTTTGCAA
Source organism: Eupleurogrammus muticus (assembly GCA_036785175.1). NCBI lineage: Eukaryota > Metazoa > Chordata > Actinopteri > Scombriformes > Trichiuridae > Eupleurogrammus > Eupleurogrammus muticus. The sequence continues at coordinate 2,314,125 of JAYKQN010000032.1, forward strand.
ACTGCAGTATTTCTATGTACCGTGAGGTCCTGTCGTATGGATTTCATTTGTTCGCAGGCGTAGGCGTAGTCCTGGTGGGTTTTCCAGTGGGACTTCACAGCCAGTAATGACTTCCTCAGCACCTGAATGAAAACAGGTTCAGAAACAGATCAAAGCCTGGATTCTTGGCACCATATGATATAGACGAGGCGTCAGGGGTTCTCGTCACATTTCACCACACAAACGCTGCATTTCTGATCTGATCAAACTGATCAAAGAAAAACTCCAACTCGAATGGGGGTGCATGGGTCAGTAGATGCATGAGTGGTTGCAGATTAAGGCAGAACTATAGGGAGTAAAGCACCACTGTAACAGAAGTAAGTCGCCTGAACATTTTTGTGGTTAGTTAAAACTCATTTAATTTGTGATGTAATTTAAAGAGACTTATTTGTGTATATGTACAAGTTCAAACACCAAAGAACCAATGACCATTCAAACATGAGTATATGATATGATCCTGGCAACCCACATTTACAGAATTTTTACCAACGATGAAAGAATGTAAAGAGGCTGTGTTCTCTCATCTCCGCACAGACAAAACATCAACACTTTGAGACCGTAAAACTACAGCGAATACTCCATGTAAGGATGATCAAATAATACTTACATGTACAGGGCGCACAGTGGAGGGGTCAGGGGCACAGGTGAGCCTCAGGTAGGGCTTGGTAATGTCCTGACACGTTCCCACAATGGGGCAGTCCTCCCAGCTGAGGCCCTCCTGTGTCCCGTCAGGCAGGTCCAGGGCGTTGATGGAGAGGACGAGAGGCTCCGAGCGAAGCTGCTTGTGGAAGCGAGCCGCTCTGCTCTGCTTTTTGGCTTCTCGGTTCGGGTCATGGAAATCTAGACCAGCGCTGCCACCTTTCCTCTTCTTATTGCCAACAGCTGCATTGGAGTCGTCCATGTTTCTGTGAGAAGAGTAAGAGGATTATTTACTAGCTGTAACCAAGAATTAAAGTAGTGGGCCTAAATTTAAGAAAAAACAAAAATTACCGTCTCCCTCTGTTGGCTTTCCCTCCTCTTCCTCGCCCCCTCTCTCCTGCTCCACGTCCTCGATCTCTGTCATTGCCACGACCACGGGCCCCTTTCTGGTTCCGTCTCGACAGCTGCGGTCGGAGGTCGGTGGAGATGCTGCTGTCTGACTGTGAGCCAGAATCACTGAGAGCAGAGAACAAGATGTTTAGAAAGGGAAATACACTAGGCGTGAATGAACAAACGGGGTGTAATAGAGCCTGACCTGCGTCTGTGCCTTTGGTTGCTGCGGTCCCTGTGTCGGCCGTGGGACGGCGACGGAGAACGAGACGAGGAATGTGAGGAACTGGAAGACGGGCTCCTCTGAGAGAAGATATTCCTGTAGTGGCCCAGCCGGTGTCCGCCACCTCTGCCTCGTGAAGCAGCAGCCGTGCTTCCACCGCGGCTGGCTGAGCTGTCTGCCGCCCTCTGCAGTGGAACGGCCTCCCAACGAGACTGCTTGACCTTCAGTCTACACAAAAAGATCCAAATCTCAATGTGTGTTTTAACTTTTTCAAGTATTAAGTAAATCTATGACTCATGCAGTTTACATCTGTTCAGTAGAAAGCTGTAAACAAACCCAGATTTTTCTTTGTGCTGAACTATAACCATAAATAAACAGTATATTAATATCAAAGCTGATATACAGTATTTTAAGGGTGTCAAATATAATAGCGTGGATAACAAATAGAGTCCAGACGAGGAAAACATTATCCTCTAATAAACTCACTCTGGCAGCGGCTCTCGGTTCCAGTCGATCGTATAAGCCGAGCCGTCCTTCAGCCGGTCCTGCAGCACCTCCTTAAGCACCTTCTCTGTCCGGTCTTTGTCTTCCTCCGTCTCGCAGGCCGTAAAACAGCGCTGGACATACTCCTTCATGGCTTGGGGCCAGTCCTGGGGTCTGGAGGATAGAAAACAGTCAATGTCAGTAAAAAAAAAAAAAAAGAAAAAGGAAAGAAAAAAGTCAATAAATTAGTGGATTGTCCAGTTCTCACCGTGTCTGAGCGCCTCCAGATGCAGCACTAGCTGTTGAAGGAGAAGATGGATTTGGATTCAGTCCCGAGGGCTGCTCGCCTGGAGGGAAAGCCTGGTTGGGTATCGCGGAGCACTGAACCTGATAGGGCCTCTTGGAAATGTTGAACTTCACGGAGGCTGTCCCAGGTGCCTCTATGAGAACAAGAAGATAATACATTTGTATAGCACTTTTCTGGGCAACCACTTTAAATAAAACAGAATAATCTTAATAAGTTAAAACAGAATAAAACCAAGGATGAATCACAGTAAAACAGGTGTTCCATTAAAAAACATTGGGTAGGATGAACGTTAGCAGTTTCAAGAGGAGTTCTGAGGGCCTGTTTGAAAGGAGTTAGGGTGGTTCATTAACAGATGAGGATGCGGCAACAGTAAAATACAATGAAAGCTAGAGGAAGAAAATTTTTCACATGAATGTACAACTATAACTGACTTTTGAACGCCTCACACAAAACCCAGATTTCTGCCTTACATCAACAACCCTCATCTTGACTCAGCAGTAATAACATTTATCATCAAATATAGGTGCATCATATTATATTCTCCCTAAGGAAAGAACTAATGATACCTAATAAAATTCTGAAACTTTAAGTCTCACGTTTCATGCGATGCCAGAGTTGCTGTCCTTGTTTCTGGTTTTTGTTCTTCTCTCCTCTGCCCAGCCCTGGTACGTATTGGCCCGGTTGTTGCGGGGGGTTCTGTGAAGGCTGATAGCTATTCTGGGCCTGGAAACCTTGTCCATAATTAGGCCTTGTCTGAGAATGATTGTAAACTTGCATTTGGCTGGGGTCGCCAGGTGGATATGGCATGGAGTTGGCGTAAGCATTTTGCGTCGGGGGAGGGGGGTACTGGGAGTTGGGTGGGGGCGGAATGGGTGGGGGCGGGGGAGGAGGGGGTTTCTCTGAGGTGGTGGGGCTTGGGGGTGGCTGGGACGTAGCAGGCGGTGGCGGTTGGGGTTGAGAAGGATATGTGGGGGACTGGTCTTCCATTCCAGGCACTGGAGGAGGCTGTGAAAAGAAATAACATCCCGAACGAAGGTATTTTAGCAGCACAACATTTTACACTAACTTTAAACAAAGAAGGGTGAAACCCCCATCAGTTTGGCCTACGCTTATACCTAGACATTATGGAAAGCGTCTACTACCAGCTGTGAATTTTTATTTATTTTTCTTACAACTGTTTATTTTTTAAACATACCTGTCCATTAGCTGTTGGAGTTCCTGGGTAAGGCCCTGGGGGTGCCCCATACTGATTTGGTGGATATGCAGCGCCATACTGCAAATTTAGAAGGGACCATGTTGTTATTTTAAGCATTAAGCTCTTGTTGGTGATACGGTAGTGCAACATTAAAGTTAACAGTGTTAAATGACCTCCATTTACTTCAGCTGTTATAGAAATTAAAAAAACAACTTGATAAGAACAAAATTTCTGTACTTACTGGACCCATTGGGTAGTAGTAGTTATAGGGGTATGTGTAACCAGGATACTGCTGTGGATTCTGCTGGTACCACTGATAGTATTGCTGCTGCTGTTGCTGCATGGCAGCAGAGTCTGGCACTGGCGGCTGAAAGGGACCAGCCTGAAACGACATACATTCATCACATAGAAGATCCAGTATTTAAAGAACAAAGGAACCATAACTGGTTTAAAGATCTATTTGCAGTTCACTGTACCGGTCGTGTGTACTTAGACTTGCATGTCTTAATCTTCACATAAACCAACGTAGTCATTACACCTAGTCCCACCTGCATCCACCTGTTCTCATATTCAACTATTATATTTGTTTCTATGTGGCCAAACTGGTATTTTTTAGTCTCCCCATACCTTCTGTGATAGGATCTCCAACTTAAATACCAATACCAGGTCTAACATTGATCAAGACACACTATACACACAAGGTACCCGCTGACCTCTCCTGTGGTCCGGTTGGCTTGTGCAGTCTTCGCCAAGCTCTGACTCTTATTAATGGAGGCCAGTGCCTGTCTGGCTTTCTCCCATTCCGGGTTTTCGTGGGCCTGGCCATCTCCTGGAGCTGTGTACGACCTGCCATACATGACATAAGAACGTTAGACATGGAAGTTTCCTGAAGTCTCGTGATCAAACACACACACACCCAGGCCATGTAACACGGTTGGGTGGTACGACTTCTGTACAGAATATTCCATTTACACTTTCACATCAATTCTATAAAAACATACACACATCAAACATGATCCCTAATAGAAGTGTCAATGGTGATTATACAAAGAGGCCCTGTCCTCCCTCTGTATGGTTCGATTTTCCCATTGTTCAGATGCGTTTCTGGACGCCCCTGTCCGTCAAAACAATGAAAAAAGTAGAACATACAAGCAAAGAGGAGGGTTTCTGAACCACAATCACACACTTCTGTTGAGTCATAATGATGACAGAGAGGTATTACACGCGTATGAGTTTGTATAGGTTATTGTTTTTAGGGAAATTTGCATATTTTGCCTTTGACGTTTGATGGTTTACATAACTAACCACAGCTAGCGAGTGCTAACACATTAGCCAACTGCACACATTTAGTTATGTGTTTATAAATTAATACGTCTGTAGCGGTTATATTCTAATGTGGTTTTGAGGAGTCGTGATAAGGTTTAGTAACGTTAAGATACCCAAATCAAAGGCCTGTATGTGCTAACATTTGTCAACACTGTAAGCGGTGCTAACGTTAACGTTAAGTTAGCTATCTCAGCTGACGAACGGTTTATTACTAATTGACCGTGTGTTTGTGCGCGCGTGTGTGTATTTTATTTTTTTTTCCTAAATTGGCTATAAAGTGACACCTACCAGTTAGATGTCGGGGTTGCCTGGGTCGTGTTGGCCGCCATTTCGACGGCTGCTAGCGGGGATAGCGGGCTAGCGGGTTAGCGACAAAACGGCGCTAACGGCGTTAGCTCCGCACTTGCTACGGTTTAACGGTTAAAGTACACGAGAGAAAATTTCGGCCAACTGTCGGATTAACGCTACAAGGAGACCATCTGACCGGACGTGAATTACCTCATTATGCGTCGATATGTAATATTAGTGAATTTAAATATGCACGTTTAAAAAAAAAAGCGAAACGACCATAAACACATTCGCTTCCTCCTCCGTTAACTGCCAACTTCATCTGACCGAGCTGTGCGAATACAAAATGGCAGATAATTAAAATTGGCCAAGTCATGTGACGTTCTGCCGTTGACGTCAGGGTTAAGTTTTACTCAAAGTCATGTCTTTCAGGCGCCTCGTGCGTCACTGCCCCGTATCAAAAGCCAGAGTTACAGCATGGATATTGTGCCTGCCAGGCAAAATATGAGAAATAATTTTTATGATTTAGTCCATTACTTAACTCGGGCAGGTAGAAAAAAAAGTAGAACAGAAAACTTTACACAATAAGGTCAGTGACAAATCAAGTTTGGTAAAATCAGAAGGTCAAAATACTTTTTTTAATACAGTTTTATAACGCATTTATCAGATATTTATTGTTCATGTTGGTTTCTTCTCAGTTAAAAGTCCATTTGTGCCATTTTTTCCCATAAAAATCACGATTTTATGCAGTTTTTGACACAACATAACAAATGGTGTAACTGAAAAAGAATGACAAATATAAAATATAATCCTAGAATATAAAACTTGATAACATGTGTTTTAATTAAAAAAAATCCTTTTTAAGAGAGTTAAAATATCTACTGCCAAGTTTTTGGTAAGAAATCAAAAAGTAAAAAGGAAAATAAACATTAGCTGCAGCTTACCTCATTAATTACAATGCAATTATTACAACACAATACAATGCAGAGTATTTTAAATTCCTAAAAAAAACAAAGTACAGGATAATTATACTAACAATAATATACTAAGAAACAATTTACAACATTTATAAAACTAACCAGGGAAAAGTTTGCAACAACTAATAATAACTACAATTAGTTTATTGGAGGGGGGCAGGTAATATTTCATCCCCAAAATAACAACCCTTTTTCTTGTAGATTTCCTTCAATATATCCATTAGTCGTACTTACATTAAAGTATGTACATTTGTCTTTACCTTCCTGTGAATCACACACAGCTGCAGGATGTGTGTGTGTTTGGTTTTGTGTGTGTGTGTGTGTGTGTGTGTGTGTGTGTGTGTGTGTGCGTGCGTGTGTTACACAGAGGGGAGTCATTTCCTGTCACAGTCTCTCCCACCACACTTGACCCATAAAATTTGAGGCTTTTAGAAATCTCTGTGGGGAGCAGATAACATTAAATTCGGTTATTAATTATGTGTATTTTGCTGTACATCAATGTAGAACAGGGCTAAGCATCATTTTAAAGTAGATTATTGGTGCCATTCTTATACCAATTTAAACAACACACATGATTTTCTTTTATTTATCATTTTTACGGTACTTGAGGGTGTTTTAATATAGGTTCATATAGGCTTTTTAATAGTGACATATACAATAAATACCATCATGTGGGCTTTATCCTAGCCCTGTCTGGGTTCAGGATGCACCTCTTGCCACAAATCAAGGTGAATTAGGTGTAATTCCCAGTCTATTTCCCACAGTGAACGATGCAGTGTGCCTGACTGAATAATTTGTTCCCCATTGTTGTCTTGTTGGTTACATCATCTGACAAATATGTTGAGCATTCGTGACAAGATCTCACAAACAATGACTCACTTCCTTGTTCAAGGGAATGGGAAGGTGTGTTAAAAAGTTTGTCATGCCATGCCATGGAGGCATATATATATTTAATATAATACAATGCGTGCACATGGTAGTATTCCATAAGGGTTCGCCTGCTGATGATGACACAAATTCACGTTTCCTGCGTCTTTTTAAAAGAGCATCCATGTTTTACTGGTTGAATGACAGGTTAACTATGTGTCTAATTACGTACCAGACCAATACATTTAAAGCATTTGTTGGTGCAGGAAATGAGGGCTGACTTCACTGACTACATTCCTTAAATTAAAACATAATTGTAGTGTGTTTCGAGTCAAACCCTCTGTAGAAAAAACAGTGTGACATTTAAATTGTCTGGTTTAGTGGTAACCCTATTTAGGGAGGATTGTACACATTTATAGTCGGGTTCTAGTAATTTTAACACCAGTATATTATTTTAGTTGGACCTACTTTAAGTACATCATGTTGAGTTTACAAGCATTCATTAATTCTCCCTTTGACAAACCTGCTCTATCTAAAAGATGCATCTTGTCACTTTATATATTATTTTCTTATTGTCCATAAATCCCTTGAAAAGACCAAAAATGAGAGTCACTTGGTCTGATGAGTAACCCCTTTTCTGTGCAGCCAAAGTCAGACACAGTTGATCCCTCAGTGCCATAGAGCTCCATTGTGCAAATTCTATAAAAAGGACATCAATAAGTCGAATCCTGCACCGGGTGATACGCTCCTTCGTTATCATGAATGCGACCACTGTAGGTTATTTAAAGTCAACCCCGCTAAAAAGATCCACACACACAACCTTGTTTATTCCAGTGGTAAATCCACTGTAGAAAATATTCCCCAACAAATGCATCATTGGTTTTACTAAAAAAAATGTCTCACATGAAAATATTAATAATTCATTTGGAATGTATATATTATCTTGATGAATTTCAATCTGAGTAAAACTTACACTGACCACTAAAAAAGATAATAGTTCATTTATAATATAGATTGTTTTATTGAATATTGTATCAAATTACTTGCTTTTTTCATTCAATCAACAGATGAATGACATAATTAACAAGCTGAACGTCTACAGGCATTTATATGTTTGTCCTTAACTTTTAATAAAAAAAAAACATTTTATAGTGATAATACTTTACCATTACAGCATAACATTAAAGTTTTTTGGTTTACACCACATGCCAGTTTTGGTTCTATGACATTGTGTTTGGCAATTTATGGGAAAATGTCAAAACTCTCATGTTGTGTAATCCTACAATCCTGGTATCAGATAGTTTAACTTTATTAAAAAATGTTTTAAACATTAAAACACATGATATCAACTCAACTTATATGAATTGATAAGCATTCTTGTTTAATCCGTGTATTGATCTATAAATTATCCTAAATTCCTAATTGCTCCTTTTCCCCATTAAAAATGACTTTAAATGATTATTCAAGAATTTCAGACAGAATTTTAATTAATTGGGTTAATTATCCTATGTTTCACTTGGGACAATGTGGTGTAATCCTAAAAACTTGGTTCCAGATAGTTTAAGTTTTAATTCATCAACTAGATTTCTATTATAGGTGGATTGAATATTGAAATTGATCATTCTTGTAGGTTACACCATGTGACATTTTGTGTCCAAAAATTGCACAAAATTGCTATTTTTGTAAAAATAAATGGTACAAATGAACTAAAAAATGACATCAAAATCTTCTATCTATATTTCTAAACTATTAAAGATCTTGTTGATAAAATCTCTCAGGTTAAATCTCCTCTGCTCGTGTCTAATTGGCTCCACGTTAGTTGTGATGTCAATGAACATGTTCTAAACTCACATAGAGACAATACTGAAACCATAAAAACTTGGTACCACATAGTTTAACTCTCTGAAAAGTGTTTAAAAAAATCAAAAACACATGATATCAACTTGTTCTATTCTAGATGGATTAAATATCTAAAGTTTATCATTCTTTTTCTGTACCAATAATAGCAAAATCATTGTTTTTGTAAAAAGTAAATGGTACAAATAGACTTAAAATAACATAAAAATCACAAATCCCTTCATTTTTTGTACTTTCCAGACTAATTGGCTCCACATCAGTTGTGATGTCAATGAACATGTTCTAAACTCACATAGAGACAATATTGAAACCATAAAAACTTGGTAGCACATAGTTTAACTCCCTTAAAAAGATAAAAAAAAAATAATAAAAAACACATGATATCAACTAGTTTTATATTCTGGGTGGATTGAATATTTAAAACGTATTCTTTTTCTGTACAAATAATAGCAAGATCATTGTTTTTGTAAAAAATAAATGGTACGAATGGACTTCGAATAACTCGTAAAAGTGGCTAAAAAAATCAAAAACACATGTCAACTTATTCTATTCTGGATGGATTAAATATCTAAACTTTATCATTCTTTTTGGATTTCATGTCAAAAATAGTGATTTTTGTAAAAAATAAATGGTACAAATGAACTGAGCAGAAAATGAATGAATGCTTCTTTAAACTGTATTTTTTGACTTTCTCACATTGACCCTTATAATTAACAGGTAAACGCTCATTTATCTCCTAATAATAAAGTAGATGGGTCCTGCTGCTTAGTTAATATTTAAGTCTGGTTCCAGGATCTGCAGAAGTCCACAGTTCGGATCCGGCGTCACTTCCTCGGCCCATGCCCATCCCTTTGGAAAAAAAAAAAACGAAAGAAACTTCAGCTCAGACAAACGACGGCGAGGAAAAGAGCGAGGGAAAAAGACGAGAGGAGAAAGCAGTAAAACACAGTAGAAAAGAACCAAATGAAAGAGGAGGAAGCTGCAGACGGAGCGAAACACACGCAACAAGTCCGCTTTTAAAGTAAGTCCTTTCTCCGTGCTTTCGCCGTTTTCCGCTGACGCTCATTCACATCTATCGATCAGGTCGATCCGGACTTTTCCGCTTCGTCAACGCTCGGACTTTTCCGCCGACGCTCGTTTTTTTGTTTCCTTTTTTTAACTTACTATTAACCAGACGGTGAACTAGTTTCTGCTTTTTAATTATTAAACAGAATGTCTTATGAGGCTGGGGTGGGCCTGTGATAGCAGAGCCCCCTCCCCTCCCAAAACTCACACACACACACACACACACACACACACACACACACACACATTACTCAACACATGACGTTGATAAAGTGATAAAGAATAAGTTATTATAAGTCAAATCTAAAGTTTAACCCACTGTGTGAAATGATAATTAACTTTCTTTTATCATAACGTCATACCCTCCAAACTATTTTTTCCGCTCTTGTTTTCGTCCACACACACACACACACACACACACACACCCCTGAGGGTAGAGACAAGTATGTGCTAGCGTTGCAGGAGTGTGTTTCAAGTGCATGTCCCAGCTTGGTTGACAGGGCCAGAAATGATCATCGGTTTCCCACATTGTTGCTCAACATGGTGAAGTTCAGACGCTGCTGCTGTTTATCATGGGAGGGGGGGGGGATTACCCACAATGCCGTTTTATTCTTTCATTTTAACAATCACGCTCTGCTCTGACTTTATTTAATTTGTGCTGTTCTCCCCCCCCTCCCTGATCTTTTAGCAGCCATGCCGCTCCACAAGTCGTCCCGGGCCCCCCGCCTGGACCCGACCATGATCTCGGCGCCGCTGGGCGACTTCCGCCACACCATGCACATCGGGAGGGGCGGCGACGCGTTCGGCGACACCTCCTTCCTGTCCACCCTGGGCCCGACCGCAGGCGGCGCCGACGGCGCTGGGGGGGCGGAGCTAGAGACGGGCGAGGAGGACCGGGTCCCCGGCGACCGCAGCGACCTCTGCGCGGATGCCCCTGACGGCCTCGGCGGCGGCGGCAACGAGCTGCAGCTCTCCGGGTCGGTGTCGTCCTTCACCCTGGACCTGGACCTGGACCTGGGCCCCTCCATGCTGGGCGACGTGCTGGGCGTGATGGACGGGCTGGGACTGGACGGCGAGGAGGACGTGTTCGGGGGCTCGCCGGCGAACGAGCTGAACGGGAAGAACCCGGAGGGGTCGGGCGGGGACCCGGCGGCGGACGGCCGGATACCGGACGGGAACGGGATCAAGCCAAAGGGGCTGAGGCCGAAGGTTCGGTTCAGCGACAAACGGGAGGAGATCATCCGCCAGGCTTCGGAGGAGGACGACGGCCACGGGTTCGACCTCCAGGACTCGGACCAGCCGGCCTGTCAGAGCCCGGCGAAGAGCGACGGCGAGGGCCTCGGCGGTGGCGGCGGCGAGCTGGCCAACCACAAAGCGGATCTGCCCCCTAGCCCCGCCTCCTCACATAGCTCGGAGTATGAAGGACTGCCCCCATTGGACAGGAGGAGGGGCGGCAGCCAATCAGAGACTGACTCGGAGGAGGAAGAGGAAGAGGAAGCAGGAAGAGGCTACACATTCGAAGATGAGTTCGACGACGAGATCGGTCTATAGGGGACAGCTGCAGTTTCCCCTTTAAATAAAACAAGAAAAAAAGATTTCTTTTTTCAAAGTGCTGTTGAGTAAATCAAATACTCAGTATTTGCCTTAACATCATCAAACTGGATGTATTCAGGACTGGGACGCGAAGCTGTGCAGTTTGACGACGACGTCGCTCGACTGGAAAAAAAACATATTTATGTTTGTCTCTATGAGGGTGACAGATAACGAAGCCAAAGACAGGTGTTCTATCATCAGGAGAAGAAGAAAAACGAAAGAAAAGTGTCATTTAGGTTGTTTTTTTACAGTGAATACAGCACTTTTTATTTCAATCACCTGGAAACTGACGCTCAGTGACGCTCACTTAGATTTTTTTTTTTTGCCGTCGCGTTCATGGATCTCTTACGTTATAAGTGCCTTAAAGGGAGCTGTATATTTACATTATCGTTCCACGTTGCTATGCCGATGTCTTAATTCTCTCGTGTTGCATGTTTATTACCATCTCCCCCTGTCGCTCCATTTGCTTCCCACAGATAAAACTTATCAATGAATCACTGTGAATCTTTCACATTCCAAATCTGGTAATGTGAGTTTCTCAAGTCCAGAACAACCAAAAGTGTGTGTTCCAGTTATGGAAGCTATTCTGTTTTTGGACTAATATTAAAAAAACGCTAGACAATCATCTGAGTTTAACGTACATGCCTCCGGCTTGTTTTTTTTTTTTTTTTTATTTCATAATGCTGTAAAAGGGAGAAACCATTATGCTGATCTGTGGAAAATGCTGGTTTGAACATGTTATCCTGTGGCTAAAAAAAGGATTACAGTGAAACAATAAAACTATTATTGGGATTTTTAAATGATCACCGGACTCAGTTATGACTTATTTTCCTTCATAATTTGACTCCTGGGCAACTTTTCCCTCTTTCAGCGTGAATCTCGAGATCTGTGCTTTAATTCTCAGCCAGACGGTAACAGTCTGCCCTTTATCGAATCATAAAATACGGGAAAATAAAAACATGCTGCCGTGCTTAAAATAGTTTATTACATCTGTAAAACATACAGACCTACATAACTTGGTTATAAACAGGCATGTTGATGGTGAAAAAATACTTTCCTTCACTGTTCTCTACACAATAAAAGAGTAGTAAAATCACGTTTCTCACATATGAGCTGCTGCGATTTTCATTACGTGAAATGTGTCCAAAAAAAACATTTTAGATGAAATATTGTTGCTGCAGAGACATCCTGGCGTCCACAGCTTATTCTGCAGGTTTAAGAAAACATCAACAAACAAACATGTTTAATAGAGATCCCGTGAAAAAAACTACTTAAATCTGTTTCAATAGAATTTAATCAGGAGAATAATAAGTATTATTCCTTTCCTAAATAATTGCTGATAAGACATTTTCTTTCAACATCTGTGTTTGGTAGCAATCACACATAAAAAAGACCTTTAGAATTATTTAATATTCAGTAGTATCATTAATAATTAGGGGAATAATACTTAATTTCAAAATAATCGCAATTACGCCCTTTTCTTTCAAAATTGAAAACATTTTTGGTAACAAAAAAGAGAAAAATCATACCAATACTTGAATCTGTTTTAATATTGTGGAGATATTAGGAGAATAATAAATATTCCCCCCCATATAATAGCTAATACAACATTTACTTTCAAAATGGAAAACGTCTGTTTGGTAGAGGTTCTTACAAAAAATAAAAAAAACAGACACCATTTAATTAAATGTTTCAATAGAATTTAATTAGGAGAATAATAACTATTATTCCTCCCTATATAATAGGTAATAAGACATTTTCTTTCAAAATGGAAAACGTCTGTTGGTAGAGATGCCACAAAAAAAAAAAAACACTAATTACTTTAATCTGTTTCATCCATCCATCCATTTTCTATACCTGCTTATTCCTCATTAGGGTCGCAGGGGTCTGCTGGAGCCTATCCCAGCGCGTTACGGCGAGAGGCAGGGATACACCCCAGATGGTCGCCAGCCAATCGTGGGGCACACACACCATTCACACACCATTCACTCACACACTCACACCTACGGGCAATTTAGAGTTGCCAATTAACCTGAGCATGTTTTGTATTGTGGGAGGAAGCCGGAGTACCCGGTGAAAACCCACGCAGACACGGGGAGAACATGCAAACTCCACACAGAAAGGTCCCAGACCCAGGCCCAAGGAGGTCTTGAACCTGCGACCTTCTTGCTGTGAGGCAACAGTGCTACCCACTACACCACCGTGTCGCCCCTAATCTGTTTCAATGGAATTTAATTAGAAAGGATAATAAGTATTATTCATCTCCAAATGATTTTGCATTATGACATTTTCTTTCAAATTCGAAAACAATTTTGGTAGATACAACCCAAAAAATAAAAATGACCAATGAGAATAATAAGTATTATTCCTCCACATATAATAGATAATAAGACATTTACTTTCAAAATGGAGAACGTCTTTGTTTGGTAGAGACGCCACAAAAAAAAAAACAACACAAATCTGTTCCATTAGAACGGAATGAGGAGAATAATATTTATTATTCCTGCCCAAATAAATGCAATTAATACTTTTTTTCAAAACTCTCATATACACACACACACACTCACACACACACACACACACACACACACACACACACACACACACACACACTCTACACAGATATCGTCCTGAACACGTTGAACCCCGACAGGGCCGTGGAGATCAGCGCTCCGGGGATCTGGGGGTGCCAGTGGATCTCCTTGATCTCGGTCTGTCCCTGGTGCAGGAACAGCAGCTGGGGGGGCAGGTCCCTCACCGCCCCCGCCCGGGCGCCCACGTCGCACGCCTCCACCGACAGATCCCATTGGCTGACCACGTCGTCGGCCCCCGACGCTGCGAACACGCTGGAGTCTGTCGGGTTCCACTCAACCGACGTGATGGGGGCGCTGTGCTGCTTGAAGGTGGCCACGGCACGGCCCGTCTGGGGGGGGTAGAGGAAAAAAGAGGACATTTAACATGACACCTAGTTCACGGTTACGCCCCAATATGTTGCTGTGAGCTATTATTTATCTAAATTACTTTCACAGCCCACAGAACCACAGATATAAATTATTTTATCAGTTTTAACACTGATATCAATCATCAGATTCGTCTTTTTTTCCAGTTTTAATCCTTATCCAACCGAGGCAAGGCAAGGCAAGTTTATTTGTAGAGCACAATTCATACACAGGGCAATTCAAAGTGCTTTACAGTTACACAAAATCACAAAAAGGAGAGCAAAACATACATAAAATCACAAAAGGAAAATCATAAAACATAGAATTCATCATTAATTTAAAAAAGAGTGAAGAGTGTAGATAAGATACTTTCAGTTTTCGTATGCCTGTTAAACAGAACTGTTTTCAGCCTGGTCTTAAACATTGTCAGCGTTGAGGCCTGTCTCACATTCTCTGGAAGACTGTTCCAGATTTTAGTTGTAGGTGAACAACAACAAGTTAACAAGTTAGCACGGATGCTAACAAGTTAGCACGGATGTTAGCACGGATGCTAACAAGTTAGCACGGATGCTAACAGGTTAGCACGGATGTTAGCAAGGATGCTAACAGGTTAGCACGGATGTTAACAAGTTAGCACGGATGCTAACAAGTTAGCACGGATGTTAGCATGGATGCTAACAAGTTAGCACGGATGTTAGCACGGACGCTAGCAAGTTAGCACGGATGCTAACAAGTTAGCACGGATGTTAGCATGGATGCTAACAAGTTAGCACGGATGTTAGCACGGATGCTAACAGGTTACCACGGATACTAACAAGTTAGCACGGATGTTAGCACGGATGCTAACAAGTTAGCACGGATGCTAACAAGTTGGCACGGATGTTAGCACGGACACTAGCAAGTTAGCATGGATGCTAACAGGTTAGCACGGATGCTAACAAGTTAGCACGGATGTTAGCACGGATGCTAACAAGTTAGCACGGATGTTAGCACGGATGTTAGCACGGATGCTAACAGGTTAGCACGGATGCTAATAAGTTAGCACGGATGTTAGCACGGATGCTAACAGGTTAGCACGGATGCTAACAGGTTAGCACGGATGCTAACAAGTTAGCACGGATGTTAGCACGAATGCTAACAAGTTATGCTAACATGTTAGCATGGATGCTAACAAGTTAGCACGGATGTTAGCACGAATGCTAACAAGTTATGCTAACATGTTAGCATGGATGCTAACAAGTTAGCACGGATGTTAGCACGGACGCTAACAAGTTAGGTTCATAAGCATTCAGCTACATGGTTTTAAAGCGATCAAACTGACATTTTAAACAATCACAAGCTCATTTACCTTATTTTGGCGAGTCAAAGTAATGAAATAGTAGTGGAACGCCTTACATACAGTAATACTGTAATGTGATGAATTACTTTAAAATGAAAGTAATAATAAATAACTCACTACAGGTTTGCAGTAACCCACCAACACTGGTCCTAACGCAACCACTAACCTGGATTTTCTGCTTTACTTTTTATGCTATTGCATTAAAGGAATGTACGGGTAGACACACACACACACACACGCACGATGGATCAGAAAGATTGGGAGGGTCAAACAGTGAAAGTGTTATATGAGCTGTTGTTGTAACAGGAGCCTCTAACAGCGTTTTTCCTGCAGCTCTGACAGACAGAATCACTCTGAAGTTTCTTCCCTCGACACATGAGCCAAATGACGTCGACCGAAGGTGTTGCTTTGTTGTTGTTTTTTTTTTTTTACCCTAAACTGCCGCAGGTCCCACACTTTGAGGAGCCCGTCGTCCCCCCCCGACAGCAGGAATGGTTCGTTCCTGTTCCAGCTGATCACGTTGATGTCGGAGGCGTGGGCGCCGTCGGTGGAGAGCATGGAGCTGGGCGGGGAGCGCACGTCCCAGATACGGATCGACTGGTCCACGGAGCAGGAGGCGAAAACCTGCAGGAAAAAAACACAGTCCGACGTCTGAACTCTGAACAGAAATCCATAATTACCTTCTCCTCATGTTCACTTACAGACAATGCCTGTCTGCATGTCCATGCGGTGTAATCCTAAAAGCTAAGTACCACATAGTTTAACATATAACAACATAACAAAAAAAAATACAATTAACACATGCTATCGAGTAGTTTTTATATTCTATGTCGATTAAATAGCAAAATGTAGTATTCTTTTTTACACCATTTGACATTTTATGTCAAAAAAATCCATCCATCCATTAAACTGTAGTGTCTGGATTTCCTGAGGGTCAGTGAACGCGTCTTGGAGTTTCAGCGTTTAGTTTATAGAAAGAAGAAAAGACGGCAGCACGTGAAGTTTTCTCAGGAAGTTTGTAGTTTTGAGGTTGGCTACGGCCACAGTAGCCTGTGTTAGTGAGGAATAAAGTAGCAGCTGAACGAGGAAACTTTAAAACACGGGTCTGCTGCTTATGAGACAAGAACACTACCCCCTACACCCCCACAGAACACCTACAGGACTTTAGGTTTTAACGAGAATAAAAGAATAATCATGTTTTTACTATCTGTCTGAGAAATTTCAACAAAAAAGACACACCATCGTGCTAACATAACAACATAACAAAAAAAGCGACTGACTTCAGACTCACGTGCACATTCTTAAAGCTGGTTTGGTGACTCGTGAAATGTTAGCAGCCAATAAAACACATAAATGACATTTCTGTCTGTCACAGACAACCTGTTCCTCCATCTGTAAAATTTAACACGATGAATCCCTGTGGGGAAAACTAAGACGCCTGACGTGCATGTCTAACACATACATGTGTTTCAGGTTTGGAGCCATTTGGACTCTGTGGGGGGTCTTACAGGCACTGAAGCATCTACCTCATTTTGACCTGTAGTGACCCCATCACCACATATGTTTGTCAACTCACATGTCTACAAAAACGTCCCTGTTTTAACAAAACATAATTTACTGTCTGTATAAGTGTGTGTTCCTGTAGAAAGTGTGTGTTCCTGTATAAAGTAGATAATGATGAAGGTGATTTGTTCATGTCCCACACACTGCTCTGATAACCACAGTATGTGTAGTAAATGGTAATAAACCTATTATCTAAACTAATCTAATTTAAAGTTTTAATATTGACAACAACTTATCTATCCATCCATAAAAAGATAGTGTATGGATTTCCTGAGGGTCAGTGAACGCGTCTTGGAGTTTAGTTTATAGAAAGAAGAAAAGACGGCAGCACGTGAAAATTTCTCAGGAAGTTTGTAGTTTTGTGGTTGGCTACGGCCACAGTAGCCTGTGTTAGTGAGGAATAAAGTAGCAGCTGAACCAGGAAACTTACTTTAAAACACGGGTCTGCTGCTTATGAGACAAGAACACTACCCCCTACACCCCCACACAACACCTACAGGACTTTAAGATTTAATGAGAATAATGGAATAATCATGTTTTTACTGTCCATCTGAAAGATTTCACCAAAAAGGACACAGACCATCATGCTATCCACAAACTAGATCAATATTGAATGTAATTATCTTATTGCACTGGCAGATAATTTAGCTTTTTTTTCTTCGTGATTTTTGTTTATTTAATCTTTTTTTCAAGAATATGATGAAATTGACCCAAATCAGAAAAGAAAACTTGAAATAAGCAAAATTATCTATATTTTATATATCTTATATTACAATATGAGATAATAATAATCACTATTGCTGCTTATGAGGCAAGGACACTACACCCTACACCACCAAAGAACATCTGCAGGACTTTTAAAGTGAATAATACAATAACCATGTTTTGACTCTCCGTCTGAAAAAAAATTATAGAAATATTCATCCAAAAAGTTTAATAAAAGAAGATATTCCTCATTGTACCATGAACAAACTATGTCTGAAAGTTGAGTTTGATCCAACAAACATTCAGAGAGAAATGAGATTAGCAGACTGACAGACGCTCCTTGATTTATAGATTTATAAGCATAAAATAATGAAATTCTTAATAGTTTCGTGTGAAACCGCTCAGTGAACGACTTATGAGTCATTGACACCAACACAGCCAGTTTTTGGATTAAAATTCTTTCAAATAATCCATTTTTTTAAGAGACTTGTGAATTTTTTTGACGTGTGAAAATGACGCGTTAAATTGACAAATATCAAATGTGTTGATTCCTGGCATAATTTAGGTCTCCATTCACCACAAACCTACCGAGGCTTCGGTCGGGGACCACTGCAGATCCTCCACGGACTTGCTGTGGGAGCTGAACGGCCTCTGGTCGATCTTCCATGCCGCCCCCCCCTCCTGAGGCTCCCACACATGGATGTTCTTCTTACAGTCGCCGCTGACCAGACGACCTGGAGATCAGAACAGAGATTCAGCCGAAAGCCACACGGTGAAAGTGTTGGGATCAGAGGCAAGTCAAACATATCCATTGATTTTATTGTATTATATTCCAAATCTACTTAGAAATAAACATTAATTTAACCTAATGAGGATTCCTTTACTGTTAATAGTGCAAATTTTAGAGTAGCACGGATGCTAATAAGTTAGCACGGATGTTAGCACGGATGCTAACAGGTTAGCACGGATGTTAGCACGAATGCTAACAGGTTAGCACGGATGCTAACAAGTTAGCACGGATGTTAGCATGGATGCTAACAAGTTAGCACGGATGTTAGCATGGATGCTAACAAGTTAGCACGGATGCTAACAGGTTACCACGGATACTAACAAGTTAGCACGGATGTTAGCACGAATGCTAACAAGTTATGCTAACATGTTAGCATGGATGTTAGCACGGATGCTAACAAGTTAGCACGGATGCTAACAAGTTGGCACGGATGCTAACAAGTTGGCACGGATGCTAACAAGTTGGCACGGATGTTAGCACGGACGCGAGCAAGTTAGCATGGATGCTAACAGGTTAGCACGGATGCCAACAAGTTAGCACGGATGTTAGCACGGATGCTAACAGGTTAGCACGGATGCTAATAAGTTAGCACGGATGCTAACAGGTTAGCACGGATGCTAACAAGTTAGCACGGATGTTAGCACGAATGCTAACAAGTTATGCTAACATGTTAGCATGGATGCTAACAAGTTAGCACGGATGTTAGCACGAATGCTAACAAGTTATGCTAACATGTTAGCATGGATGCTAACAAGTTAGCACGGAAATAAACAATTTATTTCTAGAAATCATCTAGAAATAAACATTAATTTAACCTAATGAGGATTCCTTTACTGTTAATAGTGCAAATTTTAGTCTCAGCAATTTAGTCAGTGAAAGTTTCTTGTCATTTAAGTCAATTTGTACCATTTTTTTTTTCACAAAAAAATCACAACTTTGTGCAATTTTTGTAACCCAAAAATAAATGATAATTTTTAAATATTTATTACACCTAGAACATAAAGAAGTTGATATCTATCTGAAGATGTTGTGATAATTGAATAATCATTTAAAGTCATTTTTAATGGGCAGAAAAGAAGCGAATCAGAAATTAATATAGACAGGTAGGCTATACTAGTATTATACTAATATTGTTGACCTGACCCTTTTATAATATATCAATAAGTATTAAAATAGTGAAGTATTTAGCAAGTTTTAATAACATGACAGATGAACAGAAATCTATGTCACTATGCCAGGAATGCCATGTGGTGTAACCCCAAAAACCTGTCAAAAATAGCACAAATGGACTTAAACACAAATGGACATTTAAACAAAATGTAAATTTTTAAGAGACCTGATGATTGCTTCTTAAAACTGTATTTTAAAAAAGCGTTTTGACTTTCTCATGCCGCCGAATGTGACTTGTCAGCGAGCCTTGTATCTCACGCCTCATGCCCTTCTCGTGTTACCCAGACGCTTTAAAGTGGACGAGGTGCAGCCAGGGACACATTTACACTTACAGCAAAACCACATATGGTGGCTACTAAAGGTCGATTTTAATGTCAACGAGTGGAAAAAAAAAAAGTTTTTTTTTTTTTTTTTTTTTTTACACATTTCACTGTACCGTATTTTCATGACTATAAGGCCAAATTAAAGTCTTCTATTTTCTTCAAAATATGTGGTGCACCCTATGTATGTATGTAGGGTAAGTGTGGGCATGGATTGTAGATAAAATAACAGGGATGTGCGTTATGCAGAACATCGTTGTTTTAACAACCTGAAAATGGTAAAGAGACACGCTGATAAAGCACAGTTTAAACTGGGAAATCGAGCAGCCGCGAGAAAATTTACTCAACTTTAACTCATCATTTAGAAGAAAGTGACTCTGATGGTGAAGAAAGTGAAGCTGGCATGTTTGATGGAGATTTAGCTGCTGTTGGAATCAGAAACAGAGGATAAGGACTTTGATGGTTTGATTGATGACATTACCCCGCTCTATTTTTAAATACACACACTTGTGTGCTTGTATTATCCGTGTGTTTTACCATGTGATGATGATTTAAAAATGTTAGTACTTTGTAATCAATACTTAAATTAATTACAACCAAACTCAGTTTAGCTCTTTGCGTGTATATATCTATGTGTGTATATATCTATGTGTGTATATATCTATGTGTGTATATAAACCCTCCCCTATAGTTAGGTTCCTTATGTGTGTGTTAAATACAGTAATGACACACAGAACTGAGACAGAGCCCTTTACTACGGAGCCTTATTAGTTCTACGTCGTTCATCTACCTGGGACCGTTGGCGACCAGTCGATGGCGAAGCCGTCGATCATGTGTCCCGAGAAGCTGAAGAGGGGCGTGGCCTCCTTCTGCTGATTGACGAACGCTGCCATGGCAACGGAGCTGTGGACGGCCTCCAGCTGGGGTCGGAGGTCGAATATCTCCACCTGCCCCTTCTCGGACCAGACGGCCGCCAGCGCCTGATCTCCACGCCGCGTCACCTGAAAAAAAAAAATTGTATAAAAACATTCACTACTCACGGGAACTTGCGGGAAAACAAGGATTTTACAGTTTTGGTTTACGTGAACGCCAACGTACTCTGACTCGGTTAATGGCGCCGTAATGAGGCAGCATGGCCAGTTCCATCTGCGGCTTCTTATCTTGTTCCTCCTCCTCGTCATCGCTTTCTGAGTCGCTGCTTTCCTCGCCCTCTTTCTCTGTTCCGTGAAGGTTGTGCATGCGCATGACGAGAAGTCTGCAATAAAATAAAAGAGTGCAGATAAGAACAATTAGCAAACATATGGTCTGATATCGATGTTTTTTTTTGGGGTCTGAACAAACTCACATCTGGATTCAATCCTGAGTTTCATTATGAGGAACAATATTGCTGTTATGTTGATGTTTTTTCTAAAGGAAAATTCCAAACTTGTTCCAGGAACGCCATCAAAACAAAACTGAAACCTCAACAGCATTAATGAGAAGAAAAAAAAAACTGCAATCTGATTTATGGTTGTATTGTAGTTATTGTTGTTGTAACTATTTGCGGCTTAATTTGTATATTTTGGAATTTCTAGAAAAGGCATCTGCTTTCTTCACCTAAAATGTACATACACTTAAATACGCCAGTGACAGTAATTAGAATATAAAAGGGTTCAAATGGTACAAATAAGTGAATATTGAGATTTTAAATATAAAATCTATGAACATAACAGCAGTTCCATCAAATGCTATAACGACAAATTTCTTTACAATAGGACTTTTTTATTATAGCAGATCTTTGTTCTTATTATAAAGAGCAGCACATTTACTATGTTTACTTGTGATTTTGCTTTTTCACTCATCGTGTCCTCGACTGTCTGAGCAGACGCTTCAGATCCGTCACAGACAGCAGGAATAATTACACACCGCCGACGTGTCTTCATGTGAACGTGGGTTTTTGGGAGTGTTGTGTTAAAATAAGCTTGAAAATGACCTGGAAAAACAAACAGCAACCTCTCATTTGACCGGGTTCCGGAGGCCTAAAATAGTAAAAAAAAAAACGGTGCACAAAACAACCTGACGCTTTTATACACAAATATATTCCTGAGTCAAGTTTTTGAGGTATTTCTCAAGAAAAGAAGCTAATTTGATTTACTCTGTGCACAGTGAGATAGTTTAGTCCCTCCATGCGTCATCATATTAGATCATATATTGAAATAAAACTACGTGGGAAGTTTAGAGGGAAAACTCATTATTGAGCGAAGCTGTTAACAACTCATAAACATCTGAGATGTGACCCCACTACACGCTGCAGGGTTCCTACATGCGGCCCGTTTTAAAATTAAATTATTTTTCCAGATGTTGATTTGTTATGAAAACGCCGTCTGGTGTTCGTTATAATTTCTACACACAAAAACCCACTTCCCCGCTGTTGAACATTCAGCCTTTATTTGTGCGTTGTGTTCCTTTCTGTTAAAAATATTAATGATTATTAATCACTTTTGGGTAAAGTTGTAGATTGTTCTTCATAGACTCAAACATCAGTGAGGTGATCAGCAGGATTCTGACATGTTTTCCATGTGAAATCGCCAGATTTTTCCCATTTTTTGATGTAACGCATGTTGACAGCTCTATCTGAACATTATTCTTCACGTCAACAGCCGAGGACTCAAAAGTGGCTCTGCAACAACATAAAAGTTAGAATTATGTGTATTTTGGACCTAAACCACAACATTTTCCATTATTTTCCCCCAAATGTTTTTTCCAAACTCCGAAACTATTTCAAAACCTGGAAATTATCGAATTATTTTTAATACTTTTCCAGAGTTCAGACCCGTGTAGGAACCCTGATGCTGCGTAAAAAGACACATTTTAAAAAGCATTAAGATTCCACACAATCAATTCAATCTAAACAATAATGCAGTTCCTGTAGAAAATCTGTATTTCTATAGAAAAGTAGAGAGATGGATGAAGGTGATTTGTTCATGTCCCACACACTGCTCTGATAACCACAGTATGTGTAGTAAATGGTGAAATGATGATAAATCTTTAGTTTTAATATTCACAACAACAATCTATCCATCCATTCCTCCATAAAATGATAGTGTCTGGATTTCGTGAGGGTCAGTGAACGCGTCTTGGAGTTTCAGCGTTTAGTTTATAGAAAGAAGAAAAGACCCCCTACACCCCCACAGAACACCTACAGGGCTTTAAGATTTAATAAGAATAATAGAATAATCATGTTTTTATTTTCCCATCTGAGAAATTTCACCAAAAAGGACACACACCATCGTGCTATCCACAAACTAGATCAATTTTGAGTGTAATTATTTTAGCGCACTGGCAGATAATTTTGCTTTTTTCCTTCATGATTTTAAGAAATAAGCAAAATTATCTGCAAAGTGTAACAGGACAATTCTCACTGTTGCTGCTAATGAGGCAAGAACACTACCCCCTACACCACCACAAAACACCTACAGGACTTTAAAGTTAATGGGAATAATAGAATAATCATGTTATGACTCCCCATCTGAAAAATTTGACAAAAAAATGATACCGCCAATCGTACATGAACAAACTATTAGTAGTTTTGTGTGAGGTTTAATGTTGCAGATACAATCAATTGTATTGAATCATATGATATGATGTAAAATACCCAAGTACCTGGAGATTGTACTTTAGTACTTAAACTTCTTATATGTAATAACTTGGTGTGTTTCATTTAAGACACTGACCTGTTGCTCAGAGCTGTTTCTGCCTGTGTTCCTGCACAGATCAGCATGGACAGAGGAAACTGGTCCCTGCTCTCCCCGTCTGCATCTTTCAGGACGTCGAAGCTCAGACACGGAGCGCCTGAACACAAAAAAGATGTTCAATTAAACCTGTGGGGTAATAACAAGGGGTGGTGCAATCCTGGTGCTGGTCGGTGTTGGTGCAGGTATTTTTGTCTTTATCCAGCATTCTAGTGGTTGATGAGAATCAGGTGTTTACTGCTAGGCTGGAAGAAAAAACACAGCTACACCGACCTTTCATGACCAGGATCGCACCAACTCTGGTTTAGAACCAATATAGTCAACAATTCAAGAACAACATTTGAAACCTACCAAAACTTAGAATGAAGTCTGTCATCCTGTAATTTGGATTCTATTCTATACAAAAAACATCTACTGCTTCTATTGGAAGAGGAGGAGACCCCTCTGATGCTGCTTTTATTCCATTTCTTCTTATTTTGCCCTATCATAGTTTATTTTTTTTTAACAGTGTTTTTTTTTTATTTGATTAGAGGATCTAAGGACGGGGATGTTGTATTTCTAACCAGGCTATATTTGGAATTTGCTATTACTACTATTGGAATTTGCTATTACTACAACTATTAGTTGTTGTTATTGTTGTTTTTTGTGTGTGTGTGTGTGTGACTGATTAGGGGAAATGAATGAGTAATAAACTTTAATAATTTTTAAATGGCAGGTACATTTAAGGTTATTTTAAACGTTATTCTAATCTGTTACGCATTATTACTATTATATTATTTATCCTGATGTGTTAATTAAATAGCATTGTAATTGTTTTTAACTGTATTGTAATGTAAATAAGGCCATTATTTAGATCTAAATTAATCTTAATGGGACTCATAGGACACTGAATGAATTAAGATTATATAAAAAAAGAATAAAAAACAACAACAACAGGGGTCTAGTTTATGAGGTGCACGCGGCGGACGGATACTCGCCTGTCTGACACTCGTGGTACATGCGGTACGCGGAGCGGTCCATCTCCAGCTCTTCTCCCGGCTGAAGCGGCTCCATCCCGGGCACATACACCTTCTTGTCCCCGTCCTCCTCCTCCATGTCGACCCCTTCGTCGTCGTTGTCGCTGCCGGCCTCCCCCTCCGCCTCCTCCGCCTCCTCCATCTCCTCCATGTCGGCTCCTTCGTCGGCAAACGTGTCGTCGCTGGGCGCAGACATCATGGAAGGGGGCAGGCTCCGGCTTACTTCCGGTATGTGGGGAGACCACGTGGTTTAAACACCCCGCGTGGTCACCCCTCCCCTGCTGTTTCTCTCTCTCTCTCCCTCACCCCTCTGACCCCCCCCCCCCTCCCCCCCTGTCCCCCCCCCCCCACCACCATTTACGGGAATTCAGCTGGCCCCTTTGGCGCTTGGCGCCTTGTTGCCAGGAAAGATCTGACTTGCAAATTCTTGTCTCAAGAACCCAAAAAACTTATATTACCTAAAGTAAACATGAAATCTTGGAGGTCAAGTGGTCGGACCCCCCCTCCCTCCCCCTCATTAGAATAACATCAGCAGCGTGATTCACGCATTCACTGTGTCACGCATGTACAAAGTCAGGATCTATTAGATTAACCCCCTGTTGCATGAAATATTACTCATGGAAAAAGTGTTTTTGTTAATTGAAATGGTCTAAAAATAAGATATATTTGGAAGAATGTCAAAATGTGGTGTAATCCTCAAAACTTACCAGAAGAACAGATGCTATCAATGAGTTTTATATTATAGTTAAATATAGTTTATATTATAGTTCATGTTGGACAAGAAACCAACATGAACACAAAATGTCCATTTTAAGTGATATAATGAATGTTCTTAAAACTGTATTTTAATATATATTTATATCTTCCCAACAATTCTTTCCTCAACTATTTAAAATAGATATAATATTAATGGAAAAAATTGTAAATACAGTAACTATAGTGTACATTTTTTGGTCCATTAAAAGTCCATTTCTACAATTTGATTTTGCAAAAATCACGGTTTTGCACAATTTTGGGGTATTTGTCCAATATATATATATATATATATATAATATTATGAGTCATAAGCATGAATGAATGATGAATGAAAATTTAATATTTATATATATATATATATATATAAAAGAAATTTTCATTCATTCATAAATATTAAATATTACATTTGATATCTTTCCAACCATTATTTTCTCACCCATTTAAAAATATAATGAAATGAAAAGTTGTAACCATAGTGTCAGGATAGTGTAACGCTTTGTAGGTCAATGTGACTCTATTAGGTTTGATGCACTAAGAATTTCACACATTTGCATATTGTTGCCACATGGCAACAAATCTACTTTAGCATATAAGAAAAACAAAACAAACAAAAAAATCAAAATAAATAAAGTTTAATTACCCCAGATAGAGAGTTCAATTTTTTATTTGGTGAAAATTTTCCAAAAATTCTAGAATAAAACACAACCTCTGGTTGTGAGACAATGACGCTCACATGTCAAATGTCCATGAGCAAAAAAAAAAAAAAGGGACTGGTCATGTGACCTTATAAATTGTACGTCCTTCAAAATAAAAGCCCCCCCTCCTCTTTTCACACCTAACTGTAAAAACATTTTATATCACAGCTTTAGAGGAAAAAAATGAAGATAAAGTAATTGTTGCCGTATGGAAACACTATGTAATGGAGGGTTGGGCAGGAGCTGTGTGTCTGCAGCTGTTTCACCACAGAGGTCAACAGTCTCTGCACCACTGATGGTAAACAGGGATTTGGCAGCAGCCTTCCAGCTGGGCTGAGGACCTACAGCTTAGATACTGAAGCAACCGTCCGTGATTGGTATGGGGGGGGGGTGAAGAATGTCTTTGTGGTTTTGTGAAAATAATACAGAAGGGAGGATTCAATTGTTTCTCCTGGTAATTAGTCCAAGTCTTGTTTTTTCTAGGTTCTGCAGCATGATCTAATTATTTGTCACTTGCATTCATGCTGCACGGCTTCTCCTCTCCCAATGCTAGCCATGCTAAGTCAGTGGAAACAAAAAAGAAAAGGGTCAATGGAAAAAACTTGAGGTGCAAAGCCAAAAAAAAAAGTCTGTTCCCAAAGTGGACAAAGCAACACACACCTCAGAAATGTGAAAAACTGCAAAAAAAAAAAGGAGGGTCCTGTGAGGACAATAGTGCACATTTCATGCGTGGGCGGGTGCATGCACGGGCAAGTGTAAGCGCTGAACGCTGCACGAAAAAACCCTGACAGGAGGCAGGACATCTCTGGAGCTCGCTCCGTCCAGAGCGCATTCCTCCCTCATCTGTTCCCCGTCCTCTTTCGTGTTGTTATCAACGGTTACAAAACGCTTGTAAAAAAAAGGGTTCGTACGGGGGGGAAACAGCTCTTTTTTTCTTCTGTTTTTCTTCTCTTTTATAAGAACACTGCCGAGCTCACATAAAAGTGGCTTCTTTTCTCTCCTGCTGCTGGAATGCGCCATCATAAACAAAGAGTTATCTATTTTAGCAGAATTGGATAAAAAATGTGAATCTATTAAAAAAAAAAAATAAGTGGAAAATAAGAGAGGAACAGGAAAGAACCGACTCCAAGAGCAAAACAAAAAGCAGCTTACATTTGGTATATTATATCCTGTATATAATAATTGCACAAAATATATCTAAATGGCTTTAATTTACAATTATATACAAAAGTAAACGTCTATGGACAGTAATATCTTACATTTTACACAACATTCATTGTAAACAGTGATGAATTCTGCATCAAAAAGGACGATGGCTTATGTGCATTGGCTGCTCAGCTCTTGTTAGCATGGGGAGCAGAGCTTAGCTGGAGCTTGTGGCCTGCTCTAAAAAAAAGGAAGAATACATGTTTATATCTGTGGTACCGGTTGTTACGGAGCACTGTTGGACAGTGGACTTTGGACGTTAAATGCAGCCTGTGCGTGTCACTTCATATTAAGGAAAAAAAAAAAGAAAAGCGAAACTGCATGACGACAGAAAAGTCACCAGAAAACATCAGAAACAATCATTCAGTGCCAGGGGGGGAAATGTCTCGTTGCATTTTTGTGTGCATCATCATGGGGGGGGGGATCCGCGGTCCGGAGCGTGCGGGGCGGCTACGGCAGCGACCACCAGTAGAGTCTGAATAGCAGGGGGCTCCAGACGGAGGCGTAGCAGGACAGGGAGGGGGGGCCGCGGCTGGACGGCGGCGTCCTGTCCATCATCATCATCCTCTCGCGCCGGGCCTCCTCCTCCTCCCGGCTGCTGAGGGCCCGCGTGGTCAGCAGCCGGGCCCTGTACGGGCCGTAGTCCTTCCTCTGGACCGGGGCGGGCAGCGTGGGGAGGGCGCAGGTCTCGATGGAGGGCAGGCAGCCCACGTCCAGCCAGCGCTCGAACAGCGCCGACGTCAGCTGCAGCAGCTCCTCCGGGGACGAGGTCAGCGCCTCGAACTGGGCCAGGTCCGTTTCCTCCTGGAACATCTGCGGGCCCCGCAAACGAGAAACACATTTTTAAGGGACGGGATCCAAGTTTTTGGGTTTTCACAGACACCTCATGAATGTGGTTTCACGTCGTTCCGTCATTTATTCGCATGAACGTGCTCGTACCTCTGTGTTTCTGTTCTTTTTAATGATTCTATCCAGTGTTTGCTTCAGCTCGATGATCAGGGAGTGGTTCAGGTGCTCGTCCCAGAGGTTTCTGAGGAGGACGTGCCAGGAGTCCAGCAGGACTATTGCAGCAGGGAATACACAGCACTGGAAGGGAGGAGAAGGAGAAGGAAAACAACAGCGGAGTCACATCAATCAGTTATAAGACTCCAGGTGACAACAGCTTCCTGCCTGACTGGGCCGAGCGTTCACATTCACCCCAGAAAAATACACCAATTATCCCGTTGAGGAGAAGTAGGTCAGGGATAACAAAGTTTGAACATGTTCGACTCATCTATTGCACATCAGAAACCTCACTTCCTCTTTTTTTTTTCCTTTTATTTGATCAGCTACTCACCGGATCAGTGTCACACAGCATGCTTTTCGTGTAGCGGTGAACTACATAATAATCTTTAGGAAATACTGTCCGCTGGAAGGGAAGAAAAAAGATGAGAATTAACCCGTTGGATGGAGAGACGTTTGAATTATTGAGTCAGAAGTAAACAAGAAAAACGTAAAAGTGAAAGCACACGTTGATTAATGATTAATCCCAGTTACTCATATCAGCAGATTCTTTAATCTCTAACTTTACAACAGAGATTTACTGACTCGAATCGACAGAGGAAGGATAACACCTGGTAGTTAGAAAGTGTGAGAAAAGCCACCAGATTTTTTAAACTTACAAATCCATTTGGGTTTGAGTCTATGGTTGTTTTAATGTTCTTCACACCTTCCAGGTCAAAGGCACATCCACCACATTGGACAGTCAAGAGTGATAGCAACAGCAAAACTGTGCGAGACATAGAGAGAAGAAGAAGAAGAAGAAGAAGAAGAAGAGGAACAGAGGCAGAACGCAGTCAGATAATTGCTGGAAACTTTCTGCGGTTTCCAGGGGCTTGTTTTAAACTGCAAAAAAGCCACTAAAACATTACATCATTTCCTGCTTCAATTAGGTATTTCTGCAAGAAAAAAACAACACGACACACGGGCACATTGCTGCAACACTTTTCGGTTGCAACAGCTAATTTATTCTAGACTGCGGAAATGCATTTTTTTCCTCCTTTTCTTTTTACATCATTTTTTTTTCTCCACAGAATTTCAAAAAGAAAACGTTGTCCAGAAGATGCATTAATGCTGGTTTTCCTTACCTGGCAGTGACATCCTTTTTATCTTTCTGAGAAAGGACACCTCTCCATTTCTCTTGTTGACAGCAATCACACCCACACAGACGGGGGTTTCTGTGTCAGTCTGTGAAAGGCAAAGTTTCCTCCTTGTTTTCCTCCTTGAGGTCTTTGACACAGAGTTCAGCTCTTTTCTCCCCTTCAGAGCTGGATATTCACTCGTCTTCTTGACATCCTTTTATATCCTTTTTTTTTCTTTTTGAGATCCTTTGGTACTTTCCCCACCAAAAAAAAAAGGAAAAATCCTCCTTATCCCCTCACGCCATCCTGCTCTCTCACTTTGGATTTTCCCACTTAAGCCTGAGTGGCTGCAGCCTTTTTCCCTATCAAAGCTTTTGTTTGAATTGTTCACTCTTGTTTTACTATATGAGTCTTTTTCCCTTTTCACCCCCCTCCTGCCCGCTGACCTAGAATCCTCCTGAAGCTCCTGACTAATTAGAATCACTCCTCCGGGTAATGGATGAAGTGGTGGGGCCGCTGGCCTCCTGCCTGCCGCTGCCCGTCCGTCCCTCTGTGTTTCCTCGCTCGGACGGAGGCTCGCTCAAAGTGAAAGTGCTACGCTGGAAATCGCTCAGCCTGCTCCCTTTAAGTCCCGGCCCCTCCCACCACCAGCACGTTTTACCTCCCCTTCCCCACCCCTCCTCCCCTTGCTCCCCACATTCCCTGACCCCCACCCTCTTCCCTTTTCCAAACCAGACCCGAGGAGGCTTAGTCATGCAGTTGGAGCGTATGTTTTTCATTTGGACTCTTCCCCCCACACCTCTGAGCCCGTGGATCCGCTGGTCTTTTTAGTCCTCCGGAGCCGCCAGTGTGCAATATCATCCTGTTTAATCATCACATGATGTTTTTTTTTTATTATACCAAATTCCTTGAGAATCTGACAAAACCGGATTGCAACACCGCATGGCCAGAACATGCAAGTCATTCCATGTGTGACAGCTTTCCCTTCAGCCCTCGCTGATAAAATCTGTTCCATGGCGGCGGATGGTGCGATGTGCGATAATATCACACAGCCATCATCCCTGTCTCTTTGGGATATCATTAATTATTACTATTTGAGCTGCGTCATGTCGTCTGGGGTTTTTTTTTCCCTTGAGGAGGGGAAGTCATTACAGATGAGATGAAAACAGAGAAGGAAGTGTTTCATCTTGTTCTTCTATCTGTCCTTTTTTGAACAAAAGCCAAGGTCCATTTCCCCCAAAAGTCCCTTCTCCGCTGTTGGGAAAAGGGAAACTTGGGGAAAACAGCAGCCAGTAAACCCCCCCCCCCTTAAACTCTCCCTGAGGAATCATTACCCCCGAAACCTCTTCAACCCACGCCGCGCTGTCCTAATGATGGGTAATATGTCATCGCGCCGCCGTCTCTTCCTGTTTGATGCATCGCTCGCATACTTGAGGGGTAAATTTGTACCACATTTCCTGGAGCTTTGTTGCTTCTATTTATGAAACTTCCACATGAAATCCAGAGATTTGAGTTACAAAAGCACACAATCAAATAAAAAAGAGATTTATTAGCAAAGGAAGAGCTACAGCCAAAGCTTATGTTTACTCACTTTTCCATTTAATATAAACTGCAACATGATTTATGTAGGAGCTTTTATACAATTGCTAAATAACCCCCCCCCCAATTTAAACAAAGCCGTATGTTGCCGACTTTTATAGACTGAAGTTTGCAAGCTTCAGCCTCACATAACTGTGGTGTAAAAAAAAAACTGCAGCGTTTCAGTGGATCATTAAGAAGCCAAATCCCGCTGATGTGGTTCGGCGCGTTGGAGCGAGGCCGCGTTACGCAACCGGTTGTTGTACGTTTCGGAAGAAAGAAAACTTGAAAAGAAGAGTTGTCTTATACCACTTGAGATCTGCTGGCAGGCGGACGCTCAAACAAGTGAGTGGGACCTGGCAGAGAAATTCTTTATGCTTCCCGTTTGCCACAAGATGGAGCCAATTGTGGAAATAACAATAAAAAAAAAGTCACAGTGACCTGTTCACATTTGTTTATTTCATTTTGAAAAAACACCAGCAAAATAGTTAAAGAAGCCTTTTCGTAATAAGTTAAATATATATTTGTAATAAATATATATATATATATATATATATGTGTGTGTGTGTGAAAGCACCTCATACCAATCCAAATAGAATGTGGTAACACAACAGATTATACCATTAATGATGATTGAAGCCTTAGAGAATTGTGGAAATAATTTGAAAAAATTAAAATTAAGAAAATGTCAGACTACCCTGTTGAAATTCATTTATTTCATTAAAAAAACAGCACAATAGTTAAAGAAGCTTTTTGTAATAAGTTAAATCATATCTATGTATATGAAATATATTTCCTGTGACAAATAAAGCAAACTGAATGTGGTGATCAGGGTTAGTAACACAACAGATTTCTCTCTCATTACTTAGACAATAATGGATGAGCGGCATCATCTATTATTCACAAGCCCCCCCCTCCACCCCACCCCCCTTTCATTCTGCTAAAATTACAATTAACAAAACAGGCTCCTCCTCTATGTATTTACAGCTTCCCTTTTTCTCCACCTGCTACCTGCTGCTTTTTTCCTTTCTCTCTTTGTCACTGGCTGGGGCTCCTCTCCCCCCCCCGGACGGCCGTCATCAAGTGGCTCTTGTAGGTTTTGCTGAGGCCGGTCATCCAGAACTTGAGCAGCCGGACGTTGTCCTCCTCGCCCGGGCCCGTGGCGCCGAGCAGGGCCAGCACCTTCTGCGTGTCCTCCCGCCCCCGCCCGTCCACTTTGGAGAACTTGAACAGCACTTTGACTTTGCTGGAGAAAAAAAAGGGGGGGGGGGCGATTAGCAAAGGCTTACACGTGCAAAACAGTGAAATCTCAGGAGGGGAACTACAGTGTTTTCATGACTATAAGGCCACATTAAAGTACTATATTTTCTTCAAAAATGTTGGTGCTCCCTATGTCTGTATGTAGGGGAAGTGTGGGCATGGATTGTAGATAAAATAACGGGGATGTGCGTTATGCAGAACATCGTTGTTTTAACAACCTGAAAATGGTAAAGAGACACGCTGATAAAGCACAGTTTAAACTGAAGGAAATCAGCTACACAGCTGAGTTTAAGACATAAGACAGGTGGTACGAGTTGGAGGAAAGACTGGATCAGTGGATCACAGAGCAGAGACTGGATCAGTGGATCACAGAGCAGAGACCAGATCAGTGGATCACAGAGCAGAAACTGGATCAGTGGATCACAGAGCAGAAACTGGACCAGTGGATCACAGAGCACAGACTGGATCAGTGGATCACAGAGCAGAGACTGGATCAGTGGATCACAGAGCAAAGACTGGATCAGTGGATCACAGAGCAGAAACTGGATCAGTGGATCACAGAGCAGAAACTGGACCAGTGGATCACAGAGCACAGACTGGATCAGTGGATCACAGAGCAGAGACTGGATCAGTGGATCACAGAGCAAAGACTGGATCAGTGGATCACAGAGCAAAGAACGAGTGGGAGAAGCGTTCTGATGGTCACCATTGGACTAAAAGCAGTAAAGCAGCAGAAGAAATGAAAATTGAACATTTCCGTCTTGGTGCTTTCGTTTTGGTGCCATTTCTCCATCCAGACCAGGACTACGGTAGCGCAGCAACTTCCAGCGGATTATAACGCATCGAAAGTGAAGCTGGCATGTTTGATGGAGATTTAGCTGCTGTTGGAATCAGAAACAGAGGATGAGGACTTTGATGGTTTGATTGATGACATTACCCCGCTCTATTTTTTTAATACACACACTTGTGTGTTTGTTTTATCCGTGTGTTTTACCATGATGATTAAAAAATGTTAGTACTTTGTAATCAATACTTAAATAAAGCACAAACAAACTCAGTTTAGCTCCCGCTCTATATGTGTATATATCTATGTGTATATATCTATGTGTGTATATATCTATGTGTGTATATCAACCCTACCCTATAGTTAGGTTCCTTATGTGTGTGTTAAATACAGTAATGACACACAGAACTGACACTGAACCTTTTAGTACGGAGCCTTATGGTCATGTAAATACAGGACACTCACTTCATCCACTCCTCCTTCAAACACAGCAGACAGTGAGACACCACGTCCACAGACAGGTTCTCGTTAGACAGCGCCACCTCCAGTTTGTTCAGCAACGACGGACCTGAGAGAGGAGGAAAAGAAGAGAGAAATTATCAGAGTATTTTCATTGTGGTTTTTACAAGCAAAAAAAAAAACATTCTTTGGTTTCAGCCCCATGAATATGAGGATTTACTGCTTTTTTCCCTTTTGTAATACTGGATAGTACAAATACCGTCGGGTTTTGGACTGTTTATAGACAGAGTGATTTATGGTAACAAAGCTGCTGGCTCCGTTATCTCGCTCATCCACTTTCATTCAAAACTGTTTCGTGAGCAAAACCTGTGGCGCTGTGGAACCGCTTATAAATCGTGTTTTCAAGGATTTGGGATAGGGAATATGTGAACATTAGACACTGTGTTTTATTATTATATTTATTATTATTCTGCTGTGTTCCTGCCCTGAGTTTTCCTCCCACTGAGGGATCTACGGATGTTGGAGGCTCTGATGCTGTCCTGGTTAAACCTGAAGCTGAGATGGATCCTGTCGCCTCATCCTCCACATAAACCACAATTCAATAGATTTCTGTTTTCCTGTTTAATGCGATATCCAACTTTTCCTGCATTGTTTCCACCTGCACATCATCATCTATTGCACACCTGTCCGTCCTGGAAGAGGGATCCTTCTCTGATCCTCCTCCTTTTTTTCCCCATTAAAGTTTTTTTAGGGAGTTTTACCTTGTACGGTGTGATGGTCTAAGTTCAGGGGATGTTGTGTTTTTGTACAAACTGTGAAGCCCATTGGGGCAAATCTGTGATTTGTGATTCTGGGCTTTACAAATAAAATTAAGTTGAATTGAAATAATTTTGTTTGGATGTTTGGACACACATTTCTCTACATGAGAAAGTGTGTCCAAAATGTTGCCTGTAAAACATGTACTGCATATTGTGAATAAATGCATTTAGCTAATTAACTCAAATTAGATTTAACTGACTCCAGTTTTCACCCCAAAGGTATGTGCTTTCTGCTTTTCAGGTTTAAGAGGAACGTGCTGTAGATATTTTTGGAGCAGCAGCAGACATACTTAAGGACCACTACTGATATACTGCTACTCATAAACACATGCATGCAGCTTTAATAGTTGGACGCAGGATAATATTACGACATTGGAAAACACAGGTAGCTGTGTCAATGATTGAATGGTTCAATGAATGCCTCTGTCCTATAGAATAATAGATAACGCGGATGTTTATATGAACATCCGGGGTCTCTATTTGGATGTAATTGAGTAACCTGTTGTTTTTATTTATTTATTATTATGAAAATAAATAAAGAAATAAAGCCGTGCATGCTCACCCCTGTCTGTGGGTTGTGTGTTGGCGCTGCTGATGCTGAACTGATAAAGAGACAAGATGTTGTCTTCACCCACGACCTGGCAGCTTCTCTCTGAGCTCACGTCCACCAGCACCGAGAACTCTGCAAACAAAAAAGATGGATAAATGCTTTAATTATTTTCTGTCGTGCCCCCCCTATGGAAGAAAAAAAAACATCTTGCGTGACAATAAATAGAATCATTTGTCTATAAATTGTTCTAAGTACCTCTGCATAACACTGTGTCCTTATTAACGTATAAGAGAATAAAAATGAAAGAAATATGGACCAACTTCCAACAAAGAATAGCTTTATTAACTAACAGAAAAGATTTAAAGTGAATCTGAAATTCAAAAATTAAATCCTTAATTAAACATTTCTGACTGACCATGTCAAACCATATGATACTGAAAAATAAAACTACATAAATGGTCTTATCAGTGATTGTGGTGTAATGTCTTTAATGTCTTTGTCTCCAACATTTCAGACTCAGTAACACACCGGTCTTTCACAGTGAACCAAGCGCTACAGACGCTTCGTCATATTTCCTCGTCTTAGCTTTGGGAGACTTTCGTTTGTCTCTTTATCTCCGTCTCTCTCCGCCTGTCTTCTCATCCCTGTTAAATATGTTTTCATGGTGTCACTTGGTGTCTACACTTCATACTCATACTCTGTGCTGTATGCGCCCTGTGATCACTCTGCTGCCCCCTAATGGAGTGGAGGGGAAATTGCACTTTATTCTAGGACAGTAAAAATAAATCTAAATAAATATATAAAAAAAGCATGTTCCACTATTTGAGAACCACTGGACTAACATGAGTTCTGACAAGCGATGACAACAATTGCAAAGCGAGACGACACCTGAGGCGCTGACGTGGGTCGGGATCGCCACGTCCGGGCTGAGGCCCAGGAAGTTGCACTTGTAGGCCTCCTCGTACTGAGCGCTGTACGGCACCGAGCGCACGCAGCCGACCGGCAGCAGAGACTGAAGGGAGGACAGGGCGGTGAGTCAGATGATGATAAACAGGCAGGAATAACACAGCTCTGAGTAGAAGAAGAAAAAACTGCAGAACGGCTGAATAGCTGCTAGTCAGAGACAGAGGAGCATGTACAGGCAGGGAAAGCATTAAGGTGTGTCAGCACAAACACAGTTAGCTCCTCTGGAATTTGAAAGCAAAAAATACATAAATAAAAATTAGGCATAACCCTAAAAAACATAAAAAGACCTTTGTGATGACACGTCATTATAGCCCTGTTAAACCAAACAGCGCTGCTATATTTACATTTATAATGTAATAACACCTTTAGCACTGTGAAGGCCGACTGGATGAGCCCGGCGTCCGCGCCTCTCAGTATGACCTGATTTCCCATGAGCACGTGCCACGCGAGCTGGCGAAAGTCCGCCGCCCCGAGGACCTGCGGAACGAATCGGACAAATCACACGGTCGCGTTGGAATTATGGGGCAGCGAGCGAGAGTATGAAAACATCGATTCATGAGCTTTTTCCTTTAAACTCTTACAAAAAAAATGTGACTGTGAGGCTCTTTTTTCACAAACAGCATTAGGTTGAGTGTCTCCCTTTAACTCGCGTTAAGTGAATTTACCTGTCTCAAGTGCCTCAGTGACCTAAATTTCGGGCCGGGTGAGTCGTCTGATTTTGCGTCGTCACACAGGAAGTTCTGGCCCGGCTCGCCGTCCGACTGGTGCCGCTGTGGCGTCGAACTCCCTCCTTCTGCTCCCTCCCAGCAGCTCATTTCCTCCTCTTGCTCTTTTTTTTTTTTAAAAACAACCGAATGACATAAAAACAGAAATAGCAAAAAGAAATGACCAAATGTTTTCAAGAGAAATAGGAAACTATTACAAATGTCACGGCTTTTTATCGCAATCCGTATATAGAGTATGACGCCATGCACTCGTGATCCTACTCATGCCCCGTTTCCAAAACAAATTCTGTATAATCTCACATCTTTTTTGTGACTAATTGCAATAGAAGACAGTCCTGATGGATTGTGACTAATAGAGGACAGATGGAACGGCTTACTTCCAGTATCAGACTGACTAACTCTTAGCATTAAACGTGATATGGAATGATTTAAATTTATTTTTGCGTTAAGCATGTCTTTGAATCGCAGTGTAAGCGACTTTTTATACTCGCATTATAAATAGTAGGGATCGGGATATTAAAATTCCACAAACGCAGAGCTGCGCTGAATGGAAATATCTGTATAAATCTTTTAATCACTTTCTAAACCTCTTCTAAACTTGTATAAACCCTGTTTGGAAATGACGTCCGAGGGCAACGGTTAAATGAGCAGGCCTGTTTTTTTTTTCCCTGTCTCTTCTCCGAATGACTCGGTGAATCAGACTTTTCATCAGACCGGTGGTACGACCACGCCACATTGAGTAAAACCCATATCATCCGCTGATCATACTCCCTTCAAGAGGGGGAGGCATGTTAGGACACAACCTGCATGGCTGACTCGCGTTTTCACCCAATTGTTGTCTTTTAAGCTATTACAAAATTTCACAGTTGTAAATACAAATTCCTATCGTATTCTATATCATGGTTTATACCCGTCTGTCTCTCTATGAGCACCAGGGTGTCTTCGGTGGGGGCTCCTTCCAGCAGCTTCTCCGTCAGACGGCTTCCACAGGCCTTCAGCAGCCTAGAAACGAGACGAAACCTCCTTATAGAGACGAAACAAACTCGCCCTGTCGCGCGTCAAGGATTATGCATGGAAAAAAAAAAAAGTGTGTATGTTGTGTCTGGCCATACGCCGACTCACCAGCTAAAGGAGGAGTGCAGGCTGGCCCATAGGTTGGGATGCTGCGTGAGCGAGGTCAGCGAACGTGCCGCGTTGCCGCTCCGCTGGTGCGGGAAAACCGCCGGCGAGAACACGCTGTTCATTCTGGCCGCCCGCTGGGGGCACACGCCCTGCTCGTTGTCGAACACCTGATGTAGGGTCAAGCCGGGAAGGAATAGGTCAAACACTCTGATAATAATGCACAGGATACCGTATTTTCATGACCATAAGGCTCCGTACTAAAAGGCTCAGTCTCAGTTCTGTGTGTCATTACTGTATTTAACACACACATAAGGAACCTAACTATAGGGGAGGTCTTATATACAGAAATAGATATATATATACACACATAGATCTATACATAGAGCGGGAGCTAAACTGAGTTTGTTTGTGCTTTATTTAAGTATTGATTACAAAGTACTAACATTTTTTAATCATCATGGTAAAACACACAGATAAAACAAGCACACAAGTGTGTGTATTTAAAAATAGAGTGGGGTAATGTCATCAATCAAACCATCAAAGTCCTCATCCTCTGTTTCTGATTCCAACAGCAGCTAGCTCTCCATCAAACACACGATTCGCTGTCTTCCACACTTCGTGAAACACTATGCATTTTGAAGAAAATATAAGACTTTTACATGCGCCTTATAGTCATGAAAACACAGTGAGTCTTTGCTCCTGTGTGCGGCCTACCTTCAGGGCTGTGCTCTGCAGGCTCTGTATGGTGAGCCGAAGGTGGCGTAGCAGGAACGGCCAGGAGTTGATCAGGTAGATCCTGTCCATGGCCACCATGACGATGCTGTACCAGCGCTGGAACCCCCTGGCCAGGCTGTCCTTGATGAAGAAAGTGTGCGAGAATACGAAACCGTGCTGTTCGTCCCCGAAGAAGATCGGCCCCTCGCGTCCAGGACAGACCTGAAGAAACGGGAAGAGTGCAGTAGCTTAAGGCTACTTTTACCTAGGTTATAGTTTTAGCAACACTACGTAAAAGCAGCCATTAACTACTGCACTTATCAATTATTTGCTATAACTAAGTTTAGGATTGTCTCGTCTTGTGCACTTGCACTTTACTGTTGTTGTACATGTAAATGCATAGGATAGTGAGAAACGCAATTTCAATTCCTCTGTATGTCAAGTGAATGTGAAGAAATTGACAATACTGACTTTGACTATGACTTTGAACGGGAACTGATATTACTAATGAGGCTCCTTAGGAAGAGCTCCAGGGGTTGATTAGTGGAATCAGGTGTGTAAATCTTTGGCTGGAACAAAAAACTCACCCTGGCCCTGCAGGACTGGAGGTGATGTGTGATTTATGGTAAACTGCAGTGAAATGACTGCATTTCTGTATTGCTTTTCTAGTCATTTCAACCACCCTTTCTCTCTCACACACACACACACACACACACACACACACACACACACACACACACCAGGAAGCTAACCATTCACACACCGAATAGCACAGCCTTAGGGGTAAAACCCAGGTTAAGCATCTTGCCCAATGACACATGGACACAGAGCCCATAGGAGCTGGGAACCAAACTGGCGATCTTTCACCTTTGACCCCAGCCACCCGGATTTAGTGCAGGAGATGTGTGACACACACACACAGATGTGGTTTTTCACCTCACAGCTGAGGCTGCGTACGCAGGCCTGTCGGACCACGCTGAAAAGCTGCGGCTGTCTGGGATGCTGGTGGCTCAGGAAGCGGATGCCCGTCTCGTCGTCGACGCTCACGAAGCCTGGGTGGGAGGCGGGGAGAGACCTGCATCCCTGAAGGAAGGGCGAGGAAGGAGGATAAATGAGTAGTTTGAGGACTACAGGCTCGTTAAAAATCAAAAGCTTAAAGCAAAAACACAGCTGACTGTCTGTCACCTCGCACATCTCCCCTCTCTGCGTGGCCGAGCTGTTAGCCCTCATGGTCAGCCCTTCACCCTCCCGGTCTCCATCTCGGTCCCGGTCCCCGGGCACCGAGGGCCCGGCCAGGGAGGAGGGTGACGGGGACGGGGGGTGCAGCGCCTCGGTGCAGAACAGCGTCCGCGGCCCGTGGAGCTCACAGAAGTGGCAGAGAGCGACCAGGGCGTTCATCTGGGGCGAGAAAACACGTTTTAAAGACGTTTAAGGTGCGTAAAGGGTTTACAGAAACACATGTGTCCGGTCAGTCGTTGGAAGCAACATGTTGCAGCGTTATCATGGTTATTACACGTGATATTAACATAACTTACCTTCAGCGCGCACACAAACTCAACAAATGACTCGATGCTACGTCACAAAGACACATTCACTGGTCGCGAGACATTATATAAAAGCAGCGAGTTGAGCCAGAGCTGGTAGTAAAAAAAAAAAAGTCAAAGGTCCATTATCCTTCTCTGTATAACTGTCATTGTTTTTACGAGCTAGCCGCTAGCCGCTAGCTGTCAACAACTAGTCATGTGACGCAGAGTCACGCGCTCGAGCGCGGGTGACGTACGCCGCCAACCGCGTCACCGTTTTCTCGTTTTAACCGGATTTAGTCGTCGCTTCTCGGCGATCGTCGGTTACTTTCAAAGCGGGAAGATAATCGACTTAAACCCGGTTAAATTCCCTCCGTTAGGATCCGCGTAACGTCTTTACAAAAGCGGCTTTACACGAAGCACAAAAAACATCACTACATTACCCACAATTCCCAGAACACAACAAAATAACGGTCAAAGGTCACAACCCGATTGCTCATCCTGGTGGTAAATATAACATCACAAATTATATTTGAACATGTTTAATGTGATATTTTACTAAAAGTTTGTTTAGGAGTCGTTGAATTGCGAAAAGTTAAATACTTTTATAAAAACGCTAGTTTTTTAGCGAGTGTCAGGTTTGAGTTCCTGATTTTACTGTCTAAGGTGCGGTAGCACATGTCGCAGTTAACACAAGGTTTTACTTAAAAATCAAAGAATTCAGGATGGATTCAGCTTCAGACGCGTCGACCTCGACTTTACCTGAGGAGCAGAGGCACGAGGCTACACACCTGACCCCGGGGGCGGGGGCAGGGGTCAAAGGTGAGCCCACAGGTGGCAAAGACTCTACAGGTAACTCTACAGGTTTTGACTTATTAGGTTACAGGTAAATCAGTTCATTGGACATGTTAAAAAAATCAGTAAAACATACAAGAAATAAACCAAACAAATCATCATTATATCAGCAAACAGCACTGATCATGCTCAAAAGGGGAAGAAAATTGTATATTTTTTTTCAATATTATATAATATATTATTATTAAATATTAATATAACTTAAAGTCAATACTGTTGAACATGTGTTTCAGTTTGTTTTCCAACTGTATTTTAAACTAAACAATTTTAATATTAATTAATTCATGTTAAATTAATAATTATATGAGAACATATTCATTAATAAATGATACATTAAAGCCAATACTGTTAACACTTGTTTCAGTTTGTTTTCCAGTTGTATTGTTATAGGTCACATTAAAGGTGGAAAAAGTCGTGAAATTTTTTATCTTAGTGTCATTTTTTTTTAAACACAAAAATTATGGCAATTCAACAAGGGGGGTGCAGACTTTTTTTTATTATATCCACTATATCCACACTATTAACAGCTTAATATACTGGTCAGTGGCAAGATGAGAGAAGATGAGAAAATCAAAAACCTTTTAAAATCCAATTATAAGAAGCATTCATCAGGCCTCTCAACACATACATTTTATTTTATTTTAATTCAGTATGATGTGTGATTTTCGGACACAAGTAAGTCAAATGATGTTACTGAAGAATATTTATCCACCTAGTATATTAAATAGCTGATATTGTGTGTTTTTTATTTTACAAAACCTGTTTAAGGAAGTTAAACCATATCCTGGCAGGTTTTTAGGACTGCACCATGAACCATTTTTGTTTCATATCCTGTACTTTTCCGGGATATATTACACACAGTGTCATCACTCTGCTTTCTAACTAACTAACCCCGTAACAAGAATTCCGTGGCACATTTCTTTCGTGACCGTAAGCAGCGAGAGTTCCTGTACATTCATTCACAGTTCGATCACGTTATAACAGCTGCCGCCTCCTGACAAATGACTCCGACCGATGTTATGACAGCCAACGTTTTTTTCTCTGGCGGGGTTCGACTCCGCTGGAAATCGCGTCGGGAGCCAGGAAGTGAGTCAAGAGGCTCCCAAGTATTCTCTATGACCCACAGATACAGTACAAGATTATCTGTCTGCTCCTGCTCCCACATGTCCCGCTTTTCCGAGAAATGAAGAACCTCTATGGTCCAATTCTTAGTTTTTATTTACTCTTTTCACTACTTAATACTCATTCCTCGACGTTAGAATAATGATTAATGTTTTCCCAGGAACAGGTGGATGTATGCCAGGCCCTATTGGATCGGAAGGAGGCGATTACAGTGCATAATTAGAGTATATGAGCTGTTACTCACATTCAGTTCTCCTATGGTATGCGTTCTGAGTTTACAGGCAACCACAGCCAAACTTGGCGGACACTCGAGCCGTCTGGGCCGAGTCACTGCCATGTGTCGGATGATTTAGGCTTTAGTTGCATGCCGGAGAGGAAATATAGTATTATACAGTAAATTTGCTTTCACTTCCCGTTTCCTATTGGGGAGTAATCGCCTGTTTATTCAGATAGGCAGATGAAGATGATCCAGTAAAGCAAGGTGATGTGATGTGTCGTTTAGGTGGTAACGGATTGTGTTTTCAGACGCCTGAGCATTTACCCTTTAATGTGTAATCTGGCACATGTGGGCATTTCTTTCAGAGCAGAGGAGTCATGTTAAGGGTGATGTAGGAGCCCTGCAGAAAGCGACAAATTAAAGGAAGAATCATGAAAAAAATACAACGGATGCAGATGTTTTTCACACAGGTGCACAAATTATGTTCTGTGGCTTGACTAAAAAATACTGATCAGGCCAGTTTGATTCTGATTATCAAATCCACTAAAAAGAAGAACTCTGAAGTCTACTATATATATATATATATATATATATATATATATATATATATATATATATATATATATATATATATATATATATATATATATATATATATATATATATAATGTTAGTATTCAAGTGCAAGAACCCATTATAATTAAAT
Source organism: Eupleurogrammus muticus (assembly GCA_036785175.1). NCBI lineage: Eukaryota > Metazoa > Chordata > Actinopteri > Scombriformes > Trichiuridae > Eupleurogrammus > Eupleurogrammus muticus. The sequence goes on from JAYKQN010000032.1 coordinate 2,357,123, forward strand.
GAATGCCCTATTAAGAGGTAACACTCATAGACACATTTTGTGTGGTGTAACCATAAAAAACATGGTACCAGATAATTTAACGAAAGAAAAACAGGATATCAACTAGTTTTATTTTCTAGGTGGATTAAATATCTTAAATATATCAGCCTTTTTATACCATTTCCAATTTGTGTCAAAATCACACAAAATCGTGATTGACTTAAAATTAAATACTTTAAATGAATGACTTTAAATACATTTTAAAAAGTGTTTAAGTTTCTAAAGTTGCCAATCACTGACCCTTAAACAGAGACTGACCCGCCCTCAGGATGAAAACATGACTTCATTACTTTAACACGTGTAATAAAAAAAACTTTCCAGTAACTTTGTTTGTGCATGTGTGTAACCACAGTAGATTTTATATAGTTTGTAGTAGTAGTTTGTGACAAATGAGTAAAATCCCTCCATCTGAAGTCATGAAAACCCCAAATGACTGATGATGCTCAAATGACGTTGTTTTAATGTTTTTAAAGTCAAAGAAAGTTCATTCCTGCCTCAACAAATAATAATTATATAATAATAATAATATCAGAGACAACGCCAAAACCGACATGTGGTGTAATCCAGAGAGTTTAACTCTTCTAAAAAAAAGTTTCAAAAACTCAAAATGCTGTGAACTATTTTAATATTCTAGGTGGATTATTTTTTATTTATTATTACTATTTGACATTTCATAATCAAAATTTTGTGATATTTGTAAAGAAAATGGTACAAATGGATTTTTAAATGACAAGAAACCAACATGAAGACATTGTCTGCTATAGACAGATATAAACTATACATTATAAAATAGCTGATTCATATAAAATGTAATATTTTATATGAATCAGATAGTCTAACTCTCTTGAAACGGTTTAAAGAATTTATAAACAGATGTTCTATTAGTTTTATATTCTAGGTGGATTTTTTTTTGTTCATTCACATTTTATGTAAAAAAATCACACAAAATTATGATTTAAAAAAAAAAGAAATTATACAAACAGACTTTTAAATAAGAAGAAACCAACATGAACCTAAAATGTACATTTATAGACCTGATGAATGATTGAATTGTATTTCTCAACTTAACAAACATGATTTATCACTGACCAACATATTGAAGCTATACAGCAGACCATATTCAGAAATGACAACAATGACCTGTAACAATACAATTACAAAACAAACAAGTGTTTAACAGTATAAATGAATGTATTTATGTATTTATTATATTATTATACATTTATTTTGACTTTCCCATCATGGTTTGTCACCCATATAAAAAAAAATCGGCAGAGTGGATTTCAGTGCAAACATTTGTTAAATAAATATTCAACACTGTTGTAGGTGTTTCCAGTGAAAGTTTAACGAATGTTGTCTCGTAATTATAATGATAATAATGCTAATGTTTGAGTTGGTGAATCATGTCTGTGGATGTTTCACTTCTGAGAACAAGCCCTCCTCATGCCGTCAGCGTCCAAAAATGCTAACATTAAAGCTTGTACTCGAGTGCGTAATAACCGAGAGCTTTAACATGGACCGGCTGCTTCCAGCAACCATTTATTTTTTTTATTCTTGCCTTATTATTCTCCTGATGCAATACAGGGAAACTGGTCAGTTGCTTCACATTCCACTTTCATTACACCCCTGTCCTGTCCTGCCTTCTTCAGCACCGACTTTTCTGTCTTTTGTTCTGTCGTTGACAGAGTCAGCAGAACGGGGCGAGGAAGGAATCCACATGTGCCCGTTTTTCCTGATGGGAAAATGTCGCTTTGGCCCCAGGTGTCGACTCTCCCACAGGTCTGCTCTCCTCTTCTTTAATCAGCAGAGTCGCCGGCTCACTCCTCATTCACTTAATGCTGTGTTAAGTAAGGCTGAAAATCAATGCAGCACAGCTACTGGAAATAAATCAGCGGCTGCCCCGGTGTTAACTACTTAACACAAAGCCTGATTCTGGTGATAGAGAATAATTCAGGCAGGTTTTTTACACTTTATTCCAGGGTAACGTGAGAGAAGTCACATGAAGGCTTATATGGGTCAAATTGAATTACGTGCACAGTCGCTCTCATTTCATACACACTGGAAAACAAAAACAAATGTGTATATTTAGACGTTTTTCCTCACTCGTATTGTGTGTTTTTTTTTTTTCCACAGCGACCCGTCCATAGATGATTCAGGTGTCGTCCCTCCTGACCCGGAGGCAGAACAGGACGTGGAAAAGACGGAAAAACAAAAGAAGAAGCAGAAAGTCAAAGTCAACAAAGCGGCAAAGCCGAAAGACGACGAGGGAAAAGACGACGCCGTGCTCGGCGAGTTTGCTCAAGTCGTCTGACCACGACGCCATGAAACTTTAAACTTTAGGCTTGATCCTCTTTCTGCCGTATCAGGGGCGTCGAACTCAAGTCTTGGAGGGCCGTGTGGGTCCAGGTTTTTGTTCCGATCAAACCACTAGAAGCCTCGTTATGGACCTTTATTAGTAGAATCAGGTCCAAGACCAGGATTGAAGACCCCCTGATGTATTGATATTTTATGGATCCTCACTCTACATCAGGGGTCTCCAATCCAGGTCCAGCAGAGCCTTAGTGGGTCCAGGTTTTTGTTCCAACCATTAGTAACACACCTGATTCTACTAATGAAGGTCCATAACGAGACTCCCAATGTAAAATAAGAATCCAGATAATATCGTTAGTTCAGGGGTCACCAATCATGGTCCTAGAAAGCCAGTGTCGCTGCAGGTTTCTGTTCCAACCAGGCAGTAAAACACCTGATTCTACTAATCAACCACTAGAGGCCTCGTTAAGGACCTTCATTAGTAGAGTAGAGTGAGAATCCATAAACATCCATAGATCAGGGGGTCTCTAATCTTGGCCTTGGAGGGGCTAGCGGTCAAACACCTGAGCAGCAAATTACCTGATTCTACTAATGAAGGTCCTCAGCAGGAGCCCTGATGGTTGATTAGTAGAATCAGGTGATTTACTGCCTGGTTGGAACAGAAACCCGGACTCGCATGGCCCTCCAGGACCAGGGTTCAACACGTGTGTTCCATATTAACCTTTGTATTTCCTGTTCAGGCGTGAGCAAGAAGCCCCGCATGCGCACGGCGGACGACGTCATCTCCCGGATCCTGTGGGACCCGTTGGTGGACGCCGCCGGGTTCGTGGTGGGCTACGTAGACCGCTTCCTGGGCGTGCTAGAGCGACCCTTCTGCGACTTCAACTGGGATGCGGCCCCCTGCGACTGCGACTACTCGGTCGAGCTGGCCCTGCCCAGACACCGGATCCAGTACTTCGCCTACGGGGGCCGCCGGGTCTGGGAACGCCACGGCCGGACTGACAGGGTGTTCGGCTCCACCGGCCAAGCTCTGGCCCCCCCCTTTGGAGGAGAGCAAGTAGAGGGTATAAAGAGGCGCTTTTATTACCCCCCAATACACACACACACGTTTACGTATAGTATGACCTTTTATGAGCGAAATACTATAGAATGAACTTTTTTAAGCGAAATACTATAGAATGAACTTTTTTAAGCGAAATACTATAGTATGACGTTTTTTGAGTAAAATACTATAGTATGACGTTTTTTGAGTAAAATACTATAGTATGACGTTTTTTGAGTAAAATAATATAGTATGACGTTTTTTGAGTAAAATACTATAGTATGACGTTTTTTGAGTAAAATAATATAGTATGACGTTTTTTGAGTAAAATAATATAGTATGACGTTTTTTTGAGTAAAATACTATAGTATGACGTTTTTTTGAGTAAAATACTATAGTATGACTTTTTTTGAGTAAAATACTATAGTATGACTTTTTTTGAGTAAAATAATATAGTATGACGTTTTTTGAGTAAAATAATATAGTATGATGTTTTTTGAGTAAAATACTATAGTATGACTTTTTTTGAGTAAAATACTATAGTATGACGTTTTTTGAGTAAAATACTATAGTATGACGTTTTTTTGAGTAAAATACTATAGTATGACGTTTTTTTGAGTAAAATACTATAGTATGACGTTTTTTTGAGTAAAATACTATAGTATGACTTTTTTTGAGTAAAATACTATAGTATGACGTTTTTTGAGTAAAATACTATAGTATGACTTTTTTTGAGTAAAATACTATAGTATGACTTTTTTTGAGTAAAATACTATAGTATGACTTTTTTTGAGTAAAATAATATAGTATGACATTTTTTGAGTAAAATACTATAGTATGACTTTTTTTGAGTAAAATACTATAGTATGACTTTTTTTGAGTAAAATAATATAGTATGACATTTTTTGAGTAAAATACTATAGTATGACTTTTTTTGAGTAAAATAATATAGTATGACGTTTTTTGAGTAAAATAATATAGTATGACGTTTTTTGAGTAAAATACTATAGTATGACGTTTTTTGAGTAAAATACTATAGTATGACGTTTTTTGAGTAAAATACTATAGTATGACGTTTTTTTGAGTAAAATACTATAGTATGACGTTTTTTTGAGTAAAATACTATAGTATGACTTTTTTTGAGTAAAATACTATAGTATGACTTTTTTTGAGTAAAATACTATAGTATGACGTTTTTTGAGTAAAATACTATAGTATGACGTTTTTTGAGTAAAATACTATAGTATGACGTTTTTTGAGTAAAATACTATAATATGACAAAGGAGTTACCTTTTCTGCAATTGGACTTTTTCTTGTAGCTTGAAGACATTTCACCTTTCATCCAGAAGGTGTTCGGCTCCACCGGCCAAGCTCTGGCTCCCCCCTTTGGAGGAGAGGAAGTAGAGGGAATAATAGAGGAGCTTTTATTACCCCCCCAACACACACACACACACACACACACACACACACACACACACACACAGAAGTCAAACAGAAAAAGCCTGTGAACGTCCACTGGTTTTAATAAAATCATTTGTTTTAGCAGAAGCCCACGCAGCAGAGCAGGAACAGCCAGAGGTTGTGGGACAGGACGTGGAGGCAGCAGAGGAGCAGCCACCTGAGGGACCAGAGGAACGTCCTCCCACCGCAAACAAACATCTGGAGGAAGACGAGCAGAATATGGACGCCGCCGGTGCAGAGCAGGCGCCGCCAAAGAGCAGCGCCGCCGCTCAGGAACAGGCGGACTCACAGGGAACCTGCGCTGTGGAGGCGGCTGTGAATAGGTCTGGTGTTCACCTCCTAAGTCTGACTGAAAATAGAAAATCAACCGAAACTCACGGTCAAACAAAGTCGGGGCATCTTGAGATTTTCAAAATGTGATTTATTTCCAAAAGAAAAAAAAAATAAATATGTTGTCAGGGCAAAATTGCACAAAAGAATTTATATCAGATCCTTCACATTTTATCGTGTTGCTCAAAAGTGTGCGTGACTCTGAACACGGAGCTGACGCCTGTCGACCTCCCTCGTTCGCTCTGTGAAGGCATGAGAAACGAGCAGAGACGTGATAGAGTGCGTTTGGACAAAGTTTTCGCGTTTTTTTTTTTTTCTTTTCTCTCCGACCCAGGATAACGCTCTGATAGCTGGTATGAATTACAAGCTCGGGGTCCAGTGTGGTTTAACATGGGCCCCAATTCAACATGAGTCATCAAACATATTGGAACGCTTTACAGAAAGAAGGAAATTTGTTTGTACATAATTTGTCAGAGAGCACAAATCAACACAGAGGTGCGTGGATTAGGAGTTGGATGAATGCTTTATTTGACTGTCAAAGCATATTATTTTTAGAAAATGAATGTTTATGGTTGGTTTTAGGCGTGAAAGCTATTCTGTTTCGCCTGTTTTTAGGCTGAAAGTGTCAACAGATGAACCGACTTCATCCACAGAAGCTGAAGTGGAGGAGGCTGAAGAAGAAGGTGAAGAATGGGAGCAGTCCTGGGAGGGAAACGATGATTCTTCGGTGGGTGGGGCCCAGAAACGCCGCTTCACGTTGTCACAGGAGTTAATGGGAAGCAACTGGACATTTTCCTTGGAGCTCGAAGACGTTTCTTCAGTTCTCGCCTGGTGATTCTGTCCGTATGGCCGTATACGTAAGAACAGCTCAGCTTATCAGACAGAGACTGGTTCACCCCGAGGACCAAACGCCAACTATGTGAAGTACAAGGCAGTGAAGAGAAAGCAAGCAACATGACCTTTTTTAGGAGAAATACTATAGTAGTATAATATGACGTTTTTTAAGCAAAATACTAAAGAATTAAGTTTTTTAAGCAAAATACTATGATATGACGTTTTTTAAGCAAAATACTAAAGAATTAAGTTTTTTAAGCAAAATACTATGATATGATGTTTTTTAAGCAAAATACTATAGTATGTTTTTTAAGCTCTCGTTGACCTTTTCTGACCTTTTTCCAGGTCAGAACTGAAGATCCTTTTTGGTCAAAGGTCAAACGTCTTCAGGCTTCAAGAATAAAACTGAACAGTTACTTCCTGTGACTGTACGATGATGAGTGAGACACAGACACGTGATCGCAGTGTTTTTTTATTTTGTTTTATCGTCACTACGCAGAGTTACCTGGCAGCCCTGAGAATGAGCAGGAAGCCCACTGACCGCCCGGGGGGTCGCCCGCCCAGACAACGCCCCACGCACTTCATCACGTTCCGGGCCGACACCCCCGCCGTGCTCGCCGCCTTCCAGCGGCTGAAGGAGCAGGTCACCCGCCTCCTCCCGGCCGCGGCCCCCCACTGGCAGGACGCCGCCAGCCTCCACGTCACCATGTGCCTGCTGATGCTGCCGGGCCCGGCCCAGGTGGCCGCCGCCGCCGAGACGCTGCGGCGCTTCGCCCGGCTGCACCGCGGCCCCCCCGTGGTGCTGACCTTCCCCGTGAAGCTGAGGCAGTTCGGCGGCCGGGTGCTGTGGCTCGCCCCCCAGCCCCTGCTCCGCCTGCAGCGGCTCAACGGCGGCCTGCAGGACGCCTTCCGGCGGGAGGGCTGGCTGCACCGCGACTCCTTCCACCCGCGCTACCACCTGACCCTGGCCAAGGTGGGCGGCGACGGGGAGCGGGAGCGGGTGTTCGCCGGCGTGGAGCAGCTGACGGTGGGTGAGGGCGTGAGTTTCGGCCGCTTGCCGGTGAACACCCTGCACCTGTGCGCTATGGGCTTCTCCGAAGTCCACGGCTTTTATGAGCGCGAGTGCACGGTGACGCTTCAGTGAAGACGTGTAAACGTGCGATGCCTCTGATCACGTGACCTGATCCACCAGATTTCATATGTGTTTTAACTCTGTAAGTTCTTATGCTCATTCTCCTCAGATGCTGGTTGAAGGACATTTTTAATTGAAGGGATGTGCAATGATTTTAAATAATGTTTTTTCTAATGAATGTGTCTTATCCTACAATAGGCTGCTATTATATTTCTGAGACTTTTCTATTGAACGACACGTGATTTTTATGTTTACTTTGACCGCTAACGGCAGGGGTGTAAAAGTTGATGTAATTGCAGACCTGAATCAGTTGTGATTTACTGCAAATATCACTACACACACATGGTAGAATACTTTATTCAAATATAACAGCATAAGACTTTATGACAAGGTGATTGGGTCCAACTTGCTTACTTTGCAATGTTTACAATCTACTTTTTGTTTTTTTTTACGGCTACGCTGACAGGACGCATGCACCTGTCACAAATACTTATGAAGGAGACATAAATTGTTTATGAGGAGAAAATATTCAGTTTTCTTCACGGCGATGAATTAACTAAAGTGGAAATATCCTGCAGTGATTTATATAATCTGCTTTGTGTGGATGTTGCGCTGACTGCTGGTTTCTGTGCATCTCTCGCGATGAATTATGAGCGTCAGATTGTGGAGGACATTAAATACTGAATTGGTGATTTTAAATCCTGGTCGTGGTGATGTTTTATCAGCGCCGTGATGGACGCTGTGCCGTGTGGTGTTAACATTTTTCGTAACAGGCTGTGTAAACACTGCACGAGCAACTCTTGCATACATAATATAATTTTCTCTCACACACACACACACACACACACACACACACACACACACACACACACACACACACAATGCATACTCTGTACATAGGCTATATGAGTCAGTGAGTGTGCTGTGTGGCTCTCTGCTGTTTGCTCCCTCGCTGGCATTATCTCCCAGCATCCCTTCCCCCACTCGCTTTCAGTGACACAGAAAAAGCAACGCCGCCCCCCTCCCTGTTCGCTCGCTCGCTCTTTCTACCCCCCCCCCCCCCCCTTTTTCTCCATTGACAGACAAACGCCATACTCTTGTGTGTGTGTGTGTGTGTGTGTGTGAGTCTATTTTCTAGTTGCATTTTGCTGTTTTGATCTGTGCTTCTGCAGCCAGGACTTCTCCTCCACGCTTCCCCGTCGTGTTGTTGCATGTTCTCCTTTTCGCCTGATGCTCTTGTGCAGCCTTCACTCACTGGAAACTGGTTTTGCCTACAAATCCATTGCATGCTGCTCCCCCCCCCCTCCCTCTTTTTCTATTCATTGCTCACTCCATCTCTCTCCCTCCCCTCTCTCTTTCTCTCTCTCAGCATCACTCCCTGGGAACCCACTTTTTTTCTTTTTCTCCCCCTCTCAGTGTTTTATGTTGCCTTCCCCTGCATCTCCCCCTACCCACATCTCCATCTATGTGCGATTATCCGCCTCTCTTACTCTAATTTTCTATGCATCTCTGCCTCCCATGAGCACCTCGACACAACCAGACTAACTGTGCTGTGAGGCAGGAGTTCACTGGTTTGCATCCAACATGTGAGTGGATTTTTTTAAAACATTTTTTTTCACGGTTATTCAGCGTGCACTTTGCGTTTTGGTTGCCTTCTCTCAGTAATCTGGTTAGTTGAGCGTGGTGGTCGGGATGTTGGTGGCGGGGGTCGGCTGGGTGGGGGGGTGGGGGGGGTTAGACCCCCGCTAATCCCTGTTAACAGATTAATTATCTTTGGGCAATATCGTGTCGCCGCTGTGTTGTGTTAGTGGCTCGGGCACTAAGCTACGACGGCTACAATACGACGATAAAGAGTCCCTTAGGGGTGTCTCCTCAATCTTAATCCTCTCTCTCTCCCTCTCTCTCTCGTTCCCTCTTTCTCTCTCTCACTCATTTGCTCCTCTCCCATCCATCAACACAAGCACCTCTCCACTGTCACCAGACAACCATTCAATTATCGGCTGTTTAATATTTCACTAACTGCAAGAAGAATTATTGGCCTTTATATAAATATATATATCTATTTCCCCCCTCTTTTCCCTATTTTGACATATTTTTGGGCATGTCTCTAAGCCGTTATTTCAGGATGATGTTTTCTCCAGAGCACGGAGCGTTGGCGGCTGGCGGTTCACCTCTCTGAGCGGGTGAATATCTCACGGGCGACGCTAGAAGAGCCAGAAGAAGCGGAGAGAGAGAGAGAAGCCTCCCGACGCGCCGTCAGAGGTAGGAACCCGTGTCCGTTCCAGCTCGGCTGTGGACGTGGCCGCACAAAGTGATTCATTATTCAGGTGAAATACGAGACAATAATTGCTCATCACGATGCATCCGGGGCGTGCTGATGATTTGGATCCGTGCCTATCCCTTTTTTTGAAATCTGTTTAATGGATGCTCATGGAACCATTACACTATAGTGCCGAAATGGATTCACGCTTATCTTTTCAACTATCAACTATCTAATGGATGCCCCCCCCCCTGTCTCTCATAAGGGAGGTTTCAGATTAAAACAAACTGCTTAATGATTTGGTCTGTACATTACATCTGTTCCATATTTTCATCTGAACGCTTTTTTTTGAATCATTTGGTTAATCGGTGAAATAATTGTGTGTCCGGCCACTTTTCTCCAGTTTTAATTCTGTTTGGCAGCGTGGAAGTGTTTTGTCACCATTAACTTGTCATTTTTTTGGACTCTTGCACTGATTCGCAGTGACTTACTGAAAAGGAGCTGCACTCACTTTCAGATACGTTCTCGGCTCATTCATTATGCAGAAGAATGCAAACTGAAAAATGTTGAATGCAAATATAAACCGCTGTTCTCCTCGTATCGATCCTGTGGATCATTAATATCAGCTCAGTGATGCCATGGTTTTACGAGGCTGTAATGCTTTCCCATAAATGAGACGTATTAGGGTTGTTGTTTGCTGCTCGTTACACGACTCCTTAGGTTTTATGAGGCAAATTACAGCAGTAAATAGTTTTTTGGCAGCAACAGGACGACATTAATTATGTCCCCTTTATCAATTTTTTAAAGATAGAGGTGGAAATGATTTCCCTGTGCTGAAGACGATCCTGAATTCGTCTGACAGAGATGCTACGGCTTCGTTCTCATTAGCTGCTGCACAAAATGGCCTTTTTTTTTTTTTTTTTTTTTCTTTCCCGCTGCACATTCACACATCATGGAGTCTGATAACTGCTGCTCTCATGCCGTCTGAGCAAAATTATTCCGCTGCTTTATTGTTCCAAGTCTCTCTCTCTCTTTTTTTTTTATTCTCCACCGAGCGAGCTCCAAAAAATCACATTTATTTGCCGTCAGTTATGCAACGGAAACGGGGATGATAACAAGCTGGCAGGAGACATCACGTCAACTTGAGGTTTCCTATCGGTGACAACTGCTGAGTAACTGCTGCCTGGGGACTGTAACCCCCCCAACACACACACACACACACACACACACACACACACTCTCCCATCAGCACCTCATTACACCGTCTCACAAAGTTTTTTTTTTTGTCTTGCCACCTGAACTCTGACCCCTGCATGTCATCGCCGTGCGTTTCCCAATTAGTCGTACAGGAAGCCAGACAAACAACTTCCTGTCATGCATATTTTTTTGCAGGTTTTTTACGTGCACGTGTCGCCCCATCAGCATCCATTACTGGAAAAGGCTTTTCCATATCGGCGTCTTTCGCTTTGTTGTTCCCTAACTTGAACGTTATCAAACCCCTGAAAGCTTTTCTAAAACGCTCCCAAACTCTGCTAAACGCAGCTCGGTGCAGGGTGAGTTTACAGGGCCGGCGTGGCACGCGTCTCTCAGCGCGTCCAGCGGCGTTTTAATACGGGAAATGGAGAGCTGGCAATGACTCGATCTGTGACAGTCGCGCTGCTGGAACCATTAAGGTGAACAGGCTTATTGTAATGGGCTTACAGCCGTGTCTGCTCTGCTAAACTTGTTCTGGACCATGAACGCAACATGTGGCTCAATCCAAACTATTTTTTTTATCATGCACAGTACTTAACACAATTATGTGCTTGTGGGCCTGTAAGTGTGGATCAATAGGGACAGTAAAAAGTTGCAGAACACAACTGCTGTTGTATTGAATAAATAACGGCTGCATTAAACAGTAAAAATCCAACTCAGGCCTTCAGTTCTGAATCTATTTGACTTTTTATTATCGGATTGTGTTTGACTTAAATGCAGAAAGCCAAGATTGAACTGCTTTGTGTGACTGTCTAATCGCTGTGAATGGTTCGGTCTGTGCTCCTTAAACAGTAAAACGAGTAAAACCAACGGAGCCAGTGGGTAATGAGGTCTACACAGATTTGTTCTTTGTATTTATCCGACTTTCTTCACTCCTCTACCAGCTTTATTAGGGGATGCTGACCACTGAACAGTGGGCCTGGTGTGTTTGGTGCATTAAACAGTGCATGAATCCTACCAGAGACCCCCCTCAGAGACCCTGCAGATCCTCCATAATGGAGGAATTTATTATGTAGGGCCTATATAATCCATGCTGCTCCTATGGCTCATATGACTGCACTATAATATACTATTAATAAGCATAAGAGGTCTGTGAAAAGGAGCATGTGCAATGTAATCTCCCCTACTGAATTATTGTCAATGAGTTCTACTCTAATTCTAATGTAATGTACTAATGTTCATGTGACCAAGTTTACAGCTTCAAAGTTCAACCATATTTCCAAAGCTGTGTTACAATAACATAAATCTATGATCTATATCTTAAAAGCTGACTCAAATATAATTATCAGTTGTCGAAAGTGGCTGTCAGTCAGCTCCAGTTTTATTACCTGCAGATAAATCCTGGTAGACTTCTTATTTTTCATGCGGTCGTGTATGTTACGGTTATTTTTAGTGTGTGTGTGTGTGGGGGGGGTGAACCTAAAGGTTAAAGAGGCCTGATTGTGACTAGAAGGTCACAGCGGCAAAACAGAGGCATAAAAAACAGAAGCCAAAACTATTACAAGTAAATTAGATGAATAAGAGAAAGTGTAGTGCATACATTTTCATCTGTGTGTGTGTGTGTGTGTGTGTGTGTGTGTGTGTGTGTGTGTGTGTGTGTGTGTGTGTGTGTGTGTGTGTCTGTGTGTGTGTGTGTGACATCGTGACCTTTGCTTCTGTCAGGTGACCTCTGCGCATGAAGTGGGGGCGACCACCTCCTTCTTACCTTCTCTCCTCTCCTCTGCTCTTACTTCACATCCCAGCTGCTCTGACACCTCTCCCCCCCCCACCTTCCACCCCCCCCCCCCCCCCCCCCCCCCCCCCCTTCCCTCCCTCACACAGGGTGGAGGCGGGGGACCGGTGGCGGTAGAAAATGGCTGCCATGGCGACGGTGCCCAGCTACAGCCCCTCGCTGTGGGTGAGGATGTGTCACGCCCTCCCCCGGCTGGACCTCACCATGCAGATGAGGGACAACGTCTTCGTCCCCGACAGCTGGGAGTACCAGCAGGTAACGCACACCTGCCCCCCCCCCCCCCGTGGCTCTGTCTGTAGTTATAAATGCAACAGGAACGTTGTGGGTTTAAATAGCATCAGGCGACGGGCAGTTTGCTCGACATCCCGCTATAAACTGCCCCATAAATCCCTGAATGTTCCATCAGTCTGCAGAGCTGCTTACAGTCATTTAAAAACCTATTTTATTATCCTCGTTATTGATGAGCCCAGAGATCATATCTAATCTTTTTTTAAATTTTTCACCTTGCATCAGATGTTTTAATGCTTTTCTAAACAGTCACACAGCCGTGACATCGCACCTGCTTCTGCACGTGCAAATTCTCGATTTAAAAAAAAAAGGAAATGTAAATTTAGATCACGTCAGTGCACAAGATGCTGTGAGTTCCCTATCGAGCCTCTGACAGTCGCTATTGTCTGCATGCTTCTGAATTGTGCAATTTCCTGCTGCAAAATGCAAAATGCAAAAAATATATATATTCAAACCCACGGCTCAGAGTGTGTGTTTGCGACTTCTCTGCGGTACAAAAAGAGTGTGTGTGGGGGGGGGGGACGCAAATTTTACTGCAGAACAGAAAGACAAAAGAGACTGAAAGTGCTCTGAGAGAGAGAGAGGGAATGAGTAATGCGAGGAGGTTGCTGAAGAGAAAACTGGGGAGAGAGAGAGACATAGAGAGACAGAGAGAGAGAGAGAGAGAGAGGCAGTGAATGTGTTTAAGTAGGTCACAGATTATTAATAGAGATTCAGTGGTGTGGATAGAAAGAAAGAGAGAGTGGGGGAGAGAGGGAGGGATGGGAGGTGTGGAGCGATGGGGAGGGGCGTCAGGGAGCAGGAGGTGAAGGTGGAGGAACGGGGGGGGTGACAGACGAGCAGATGGATGCAGGATAATACTGTAGATGTGTGTGTGTGTGGCAACAAAACGCGTTTCACCAACATCGACCTAATCAGACGTGGGACGTTCACTGTGCGATCCTGCTGCTCGGAGCAGGGAATCATGGGACGAAGCCGTGTTCATGCATGTAGTGTGTATCTCCATCCTTCCTACACACATTTATATTCTCACCTTTTTATCACCCCCACCCCCTGCTGTTAACGTGGGCTGGACACTGACAAGCAAAGGAATTTAACCGGATTAAGTAGTATCTCAAACTGCTCTTCTCTGCTTGTTAGAATGGAATCACATTACTTATGTTACTTCCTCTTCCTCCTCTTCCTCCTCTTCCTCCTCTTCCTCCTCTTCCTCCTCTTCCTCCCCCCTCAGACCCTCCTGGTCCTGTCCAGCCTGTCGGCCATCGCGCTGGTCCTCTCCCTGCTGGTGGTCCTCTCCTTCCTCATACACTACTGCTGCTGTCACCGCGGCGACCGGAGCGAGGGCTCGGAGGAGGAGGAGGAGGACGAGGACGCCAGCACGGGGCACGGCTACGGCGGCAAGAAGGGGCGGGGCATCTGCTGCGTCACGTGGGTGGCGGTGGCGTCCGTCACGCTGTGCTGGTGAGGGGGCGGAGTCAGACCTCATCATCTATATACATATATATATAAACTACATACATATTCACTATTAAGCAAGTATTCAAATACTCATTACACCACACATTACATTACTCCCTAATTAGACGTAATCATGCAGGTAAATGACCACTGTGATCTCTATTTTATTATAAATCTCATTATTACTCATCATTATTAGGTGATGGTAAAATGCTGCTTATTGCATTAGCAGCATTTTACTGTCAAAGTGGAGTTAAACCCCTTCATACGATTATATAGTTTATTTCTTATGTCTGGTGGTTCTTTCCACAGATTAATCTAACAAGAGAGAGAAAAATAGTGGGAAAAAACAAACATAAATTTGCATTGATTGTTTGGGATGTTTGTTCTTTTTGTGAAATATTAACATAAACATTTTCCTGTCTGAGCCCAAAAACTCCCTTATAAAGGAAAATTTAACAAGAGAAACGGATCAGGGTCAGGGTCAGGGTCAGGACCAGGACCAGGACCAGGACCAGGACCAGGATCATGCTGCATTAGATGATGTGAACAGGAAAAGCTGAACATGACGTTAAATAGAAAAACATGAATCTGTTGAATTATGAAGAGACAGGTGATGTCATGTCAGCTGATCTAGTACTACTAGTTAGTACTACTACTACATCTCCTATCAGTACTACTTCTGCTGCTATTCTACTACTAGTACTACTACTACTGCTACTACTGCTACTACTGAACCAGGACAGCAAAAGAACTACTACTACTACTACTATTATACTTAATAATACTACTGAGCCAGGACAGAACCAGAAATACTTCTAGTACTACTACTGTTATACTTAGCAATACTACTGAACTAGGACAGCAACACAACTACTACTAGTACTACTTTTATACTTAGTACTACTACAGACCCTGAGTGTGTGTTGAGATGAATGTGGATTATTGTCATATTTAATGTGTTTTAAATCATCCATAAAAGCTGCTGTTTAAATCTGTCGTCCTATAACTCGGCATCTTGGGGTTTATTTTCCCGCCTTTTTCCCGAATTAATAATTATAATAAAAAAAAAACAGATTTGTGCAAAAAAAGCACATGTTGCAGTACATCAGTGTCCCCTTCTCCGTGGTCATGTGACTTCTCATCTCTCACGCCGTCTCCATGACGACGGCTGACAGGTCTACAGCGTCGATTAGTGTGTGTGTGTGTGTGTGTATTTCAGCGGAGGAGGTTCCGGTGTGAACTGTCAATCAGGCCTTTCAGCCTCAGCTGTGGTGAAATCACAGAGCGAGGTAAACGCCCGTTGTTCCGCTGAAGCTCCGTTCGCTGCACGTTTGTGTGCACGACTGTGAGAGTATATCACAGCACACCCTGTACCGGGGGTCTGATTCCAGCTGTCATGATGATGTCATCACGTGCAGACGGGGTGGGGGGGGTGGTTCGTGTCTCCCCCTCATGGAGCCCAATGTAATTCAGCTCTCCCCCGTGTGAGGACCAGATAAATGAAAGGGAGAGAGGGAAAAAAAAGAAATGCTGCAGTTTTATCTGCTGAGGACGCTTCACGTGACGCTCTTTCCCCTCCACATGGTCACAAGCGGGAAAAAACAGGCGTGTGCTGTTTGACATGCAGCCGCTGCATTCCTGCAGCTTGAAATGCAAAGCACACACACACACACACACACACAGACGCACATGCCTCTTTTTTCCTTTTTCTTTTACTGTTTTTTTTTTCTCCTATCCCCCCCCCTCTCCCCACCCCTTGCTTTCTAATCTGGGTCACATACTTTGTAGGAGATTGGGTCGTACCATTCCTCTCGGTTTCGCGGGGATTTGATGGACATCTGGCGCGGGCCTTAATCTGAATATTTGAATAACAGAAAGATGTGTAAACACGTCGCCGTGTTTAACGTCGCGAACACTTCGCCTCGCTGAAGCTTAACCGTTCAGAACTCACTCAGCTTTTGTTCCAACATCTGCTTAATCCCTCCTCCTCCTACCCCCCCCCCCCTCTACTGTTGGTATGCTCATCCAGAACACACACACACACACACACACACACACACACACACACACACATCACATCACATCCTCGCCAGCTCCATCTCCTACTGTCATATTCATTTAAAATGTACATACACACTGAATTAAACATTACATCCATGCCTCTATCTGTTCTAACACACACACACACACACACACACACACACACATATACACTCTATACACCCTCTCGCAATATGTTCATGTTTCTTTTTTTTCCTCCCCGCCCCCCTGCTCCTCCTTTTGCAGTGTTGCCATAGGCATCGGTTTCTATGGCAACAGCGAGGCTAATGATGGGATGTATCAGTTGACCTCGTCTCTTCTCACAGCCAATTACACGCTGGCTTCCATCGATCTGCTGGTGAGTCCGCGAGTGAAATGTCATGCAGAATATCTACCTGTGCGTGCGTGTGTGTGTGTGTGTGAGCGTGTGTGTGTGTGTGTGTGAGCGTGTGTGTGTGTGTGTGTGTGTGTGTGTGTGTGTGTGTGTGTGTGAAAAAGACAGCGAGACTCATGCTTGCATGCTGCCGTCTCCTCGGAGAGAAAGAAAGTGGGATGCAAACTCCTGTTTTATCGATTTTCCATGTGGTCAGACAGTGTTTTTTTTGTGTGTGTGTGTGTGTGTGTGTGTGTGTGTGTGTCAGCCTGTTCCATCCGACACAGGTCAGAAAAACGACCTGAACGTATGTCTGCATGGAAATAAACAGCAGTTAACAGAGAGGAACAGCATCATGACACCATAAATTACATTGAACCTAGAAGTGAATTTTGATGCAAAGTTTAAAGTGAAGGAGCTACAATAGAGACTTAAACATGGAGGTGGAACACGCTCCGGTAATAAATGATAAAAAAATATTTTCTATGGCACGTGTGTTCACCTCTGGCTCTTTACTGCAGAAATCTGGGCTCAGAAAGATGTTTTTTATTTTCTTTATTATGGAGCAGTTACTGAGACGTCTTTCTCCTGCAGATTTCAGACACGATCGGCGGGCTGCAGCTGTCCGTGTCCGGCCCGCTGGCGTCCATGGAGGAGCTGTTCGCGGGCAGCAAGCCCTTCCTGGTGTCGGCCAGGAACTGCCGGCGGCTGTCGGAGAACGTGGTGGCCCTCCTGTCCTCGGTGGCGCTGGCCCGCTCCGGCGTGGACGGCGGCGTCGGCGTGGCGGGCAACGACAGCGGCGTCAGCGGGGCGTCCATCGTGCCCCTGACCCCGGCCCCACCCTCCCTGGCCCCCACGGCGACCCCCGCTGGAGGAGGCCTCATGCCTGGGTCCTTCTCACCCGGCTGGGCCGCCAACACGCTGATGGTGAACGAGGACTACAGGTGAGAACAGAGGGGATGATGGGTAATTCACAGTCAGACACAACAACTGGGTTCACAATATATATATATATATATATATATATATGTATATATGTATGTATATATAAATATTAATTATGAATATTATATATTAGAATATGTTAAAAGATATATATCTTTCTCTATATAATACAAGAAATAAACGAAACAAATGATCATTATATCAGCGAACAGCACTGATCATGTTCCAAAGGGGTGGGATTTAATATTATTTATGAATATTATATATATTAGATTATATGAATTATTAAATGTCACACTTGTTTCAGTTTGTTTTCCAATTGTATTGAATTGCTATTGATTGCTAAAAAAATCAGTAAAAAAAATAAAACATACAAGAAATAAACTAAACAAATGATCATTCTATCAGTAAACAGCACTGATCATGTTCAAAAGGGGAAGACTTTTATATGATTAAATATTATGTTATATTAACTTGAAGTCAATACTGTTAAACTCTATTTTAAACTAAACAAATGATCCTCACATGAGCAAACTCAGCACTGATCATGTTCAAAAGCAGGTAGGAAGATTTTAATATTAATTATTTTTATGTTTAATTATTAAATATATGAGAATTAACAAATAATACCTTAAAGCCAACACTTGTTTTAGTTTATTTAGGTCACCTTAAAGGTGGAAAAAGTTGTAAAATGATTTATCTTGGTGTTATGTTTTAGTGGGGTGCAGACTTTTTACTGTATCCACTGTATAATATGTTTGGTAAGATGAGGAAGTCCAAAACTTCCTAAACTCCAGTTTTAAGAAGCATCCAACAGGTCTCATTGAGTGTTCATGTTGGTTTCTTTGTACCAGAGTTAAACTATCTGGCACTATTTTTAAGGTTACACCACATAACAAGTTCTTCCCTTAATTCTGCCTTAAACCAAAAATCAGTTAGTTATAATTATTCCTCATGTTCACACTTAAAATGCACAGTGTTCATTCTGTGCCAAAATGTATGAGGAAAATTCATCTAAAATGAAGAGAATTTTTAAAGTATAGAATTTAGAAGCATTTGTCAGGTCTTTTTTCAAACATTTTGTGTTCATGTTGGTTAAAAATAAAAATAAAAAGTCCATTTGTACCATTTATTTTTACAAAAATCACAATTTCGTGTGATATTTTTTTTTTGACACAAATTGATTCCACCTACAATATAAAACTAGTTGACAGCATGTTTTATTTTGTTAAAACATTTTTAGGAAAGTTAAACTATCTGATAGTTTAAGTTTTTATGGTTACACCACACGACAGTTTTGACATTGTCCCTTACAAATAAAACTAAATATTGCTCCTATATGCTTCTTAGGGATGTGTATATCTCTCCCTCTATATATATATTAGATTTTGGGTTCACATAATTGTTGCACATATTCATTACAATACACAATTCAAAATCGATTTATTTGTGCAAAAACTACTGAAATCTAAGTCACATTTATTTAACATATAGGGCTGCAGTTTATTATATGCCAATAACAACTTTATTATATATTATAATATAAAAAAATAAAAAAAATAATAATTATATTATCAATTATTTTCTTATTTTAAGTGTTAAATCAATATCACGTTGATTAATCTCAGATTCGAGTCCCAGACTTTTTGATTTTCACTCTTTTTTATTCTGGTTTGTGAAACCTTCGAGTATCGTCCTGTTTGTTTAAAGAACAGTCCGCTTCCTGGGCTCACACGCTGAAACTCTCCCGCTTTGCTTGGATAAGTCCATGTTTATGTTCTTTTTACTGCCTCTTAATAGATTTGCTCATGGATGTTTGGAGCCTCTCGATAATTACGCAACAGATAATGATTCCTCTTCGGCGTGCTTTAGGAGTTGCTCATGAAACAGATGGCATGGCTTTGTTCTCGCTGCGTTTTTGCCTCGTTCTGCCCTTTCACCAGAAAAACATAGAAGTGATGGTGATCATCAAATGTCACGGCCAGGCGTTAAACGTTACGACTTCTACCTGAGTAAATGGAGTTTTCGTTAATAACCCTGTCGTCCAGTTGCACGGATCTAGCAGCGTGTGGCTGTTTATTATAAGCACACCCCGATGCCTGTTTATTAAGATTATTCCACATGACAAAATGTTTTTCCTGCTCGTGAGACGTGTTTACACTGCGTGTGCACGCGAATCATGGAGTAACAGCAGCATACACTGAGGCCGTATAAAGTCCAGCTTCTCGTAAACACACCGAAAACACGGGAAAACAAACAGCGGACAGGACGTCTGAGTTATCGCTTCCCGGCAGTTTTGGTTCTGCAAACACTGTGGGAATAAATACGTTTTTTTATCGTGAGAGCAGGTAGAAATGAATGAGGTCCTGAAGGGCACGATGGCTGCGATTAAGAAAAATAACGCAAAAAAAACAACATTTTTATACATGTTTTAACAAAAAACTCACTGAGTGGTTAATTAATTAGTTAATTAGCAGCAGGTAAACGACACACCTGTCTGATTAAATGAACATTGACACCAATGGTTGTGAAATGATGATAAAATCCATCCATTCAAAACATTTATGTATATATCTATATGTGTATATATAGGTATATGTATATATATACATATATATATATATACAGTCGTCCTCAAAATTATTCATACCCTTGCTGATTCTTGTGATTTTTTCATTTAGTGATTAAATAAATGCTTGTTTTCAAATTTGTGTTTTAGCTTCATGTGACCAACAATTGAAAGAATGACAACAATATAAAATAATTTTAAAAAATCATTTCTGGGGTATTTTATTAACGGAGTCCAAAAAAATGCCATGTTCAAAATTATTCATACCCCTGGCAATATCTCAACAAAAATGTCCCAAATGTGTTCATCTTTGTCCCAAAGTTATTTCATGATGTCTTATCGGAATGAATACCTTTTTTGTTGACCAAATGTTAAACAAGGTTAAAAAAAATAGCATCTTTCCAGAAGAGTATAAATAGTGGGAAAGGGTTCAGGTCATTGTTAATCTCTGGTCATCATGGTAAAGAAGAAGGAGCTCAGTGAGGACCTGCGTCAGCGTCTTGTGCAGGCCCACAGTGAAGGAAAGGGTTACAAGGCCATTTCCAAGCAGTATGGTGTCCCTGTCTCAACCGTCCAGAGCATCATCAACAAGCACAAGAGGTTCAACACTGTCAAAAACCTCCGTGGGCGTGGCCGAAAGTGTAAGGTGTCCCCCAAACTTGCCAGGAGAATCTGCCGAGAGGTCAACACCAACCCACGGACCACAACCAAGGCCCTAATTCAAACCCTTGAGCAGACAGGGACAAAGGTGTCACGGTCCACCATTGAGCGAGTTTTGCACAGAGGAGGTCTCCATGGACGTAAACCTCGGAAGACGCCGCTGCTCAGGAAAAAACATCTGGTAGCTCGCCTGGCCTTTTGTAGAGGTCATCTGAAGCAAGAACCCAGCTTTTGGTCAACAATCCTGTGGTCTGATGAGACAAAACTGGAGTTATTTGGCCATATGGATACCCAGTATGTCTGGAGGAAGAAAGGAGAAGCCTATAGACCAAAGTATGGTGGTGGAAGCATAATGCTGTGGGGATGTTTCTCTTCCAGTGGCACAGGCAATCTCGTCAAGGTCCAAGGTATCATGAAGAAGGAGGATTATATCAGGATACTTGATGAAAATGTCAAGGAATCTGCTGAAAAACTCAAGCTTGGCCAAAACTGGATGTACCAGCAAGACAATGATCCTAAACACACCGCCAAGGTAGTCAAGAGATGGTTCAAGGACAATGACATCAGTGTCCTGGAATGGCCAAGTCAAAGTCCTGACCTCAATCCAATTGAGAATCTGTGGCATCACTTGAAGACCAGAGTGATGGCGAGGAAACCAATCAACCTGACCCAGCTTGAGGCATTGGCCAAGGAAGAGTGGGCCAACATCCCACAGGAGACGTGCAAGAAGCTTGTGGACACGTACAAGAATCGCCTGGAAGCAGTCATAAAGAATAAAGGCTATGCCATTGACTATTAAATAAAGACGATGGACTAGGGTATGAATAATTTTGAACATGGCATTTTTTTGGACTCCGTTAATAAAATACCCCAGAAATGATTTTTTTAAATTATTTTATATTGTTGTCATTCTTTCAATTGTTGGTCACATGAAGCTAAAACACAAATTTGAAAACAAGCATTTATTTAATCACTAAATGAAAAAATCACAAGAATCAGCAAGGGTATGAATAATTTTGAGGACGACTGTACGTGTATGTATATATGTATGTATATACATTATTTCTTACGAACCCTTAAACAGAGACTGAACCAGCTTCATGATGAAAACCTGGAATTTATTTTTATTTATTACAACACTTATTTATCATTATTTTTCAGTTACACATTTTCTGTCAAAAAATCACAAAAAATCTTGATTTTTGTTTTTAAAAAAGTGGTAAAAATGGGATTTTAAATGACAAGAAAACCAACATCACACATAAAAATGCACATTTTCAGAGACCTGATGAATGATTCTTAAAACTGTATTTTAAAAGCTTTTTGACATTTTTTATAACAGGACTATGTCAATTGAAATTTCATGTCAACACGGAGCATCATCTTGGTCTTAAATGGAATTATGACAAATTAAATAGATTGAGAAATTCAATTTGACAAATTTTGACTTTTGTGTTTGTGTTGAAAAAATCACACCAAATCTTGATTTTTGTGTAGATATAAAGTAAAAATGGACTTTTAAAATACATGAAACCAACATGAACACAAAATGTACATTAATAGAGACCTGATGATTGATTCTTAAAACTGTATTTTTTAAGTTTTTGACTCTCATCTTACCAAACATGATTTGTGATTTTTCCACATATGGTGCACATATTCATACATAAAATGCAACACAAACTGCTCAACATAAAAACAGTTTTTAACAGTTTTGAACCCAAATGTAAATTTTAAAGACCTGATGAATGATTCTTGAAAAAGATTTTGTCTTTCTCATCTGGCCAAACCTGATTTATCCCTGACCACACACACACACACACACACACACACACACACATTTTTCTCCTGTTTGCAGGTGGCTGTCCTACGTCCTGCTGCTGCTGCTCGATCTCATCGTGTGTCTCTTCATTCTGCTGGGCCTGGCCAAACAAGCGCGCTGGCTGCTCATCCTGTGAGTACATAAACACCTTTAATGAGGATGAAGCTGTGATGGTCAGCGCGACCTTTTGGCTGAACACTCGTCCTGTCCCCCCCCCCCCGCCCCCCCCATGCAGGATGACCGTGCTGGCGTGGCTGGCCCTCTTCCTGAGCTGGGGCTCCCTGGGCCTGGAGACCGCCACCGTAGTGGTGAGTCCAGAAAACTGCTATGGTGATGGGGGGGGGGGTAGGAAGTTACTGGGCTGTCTGGGGAGGGATTGGCTGGCTATTGGTATTGGGGGAGGCCGACCCCTGATGGCAAAGCTGTGTGTGTGTGTGTGTGTTTCCGTGCCCATTGTGCCAAACTGTGAAAAGACCGGCCTCCTAGGGAACGCCGCAGTCATGGCGGAGTACCAGGAAAAGAAGAAGGCAGGAAAATGGGGCAGAGATTAAAGATTCAATGCGCGCGTGCACGTCTGTGAACAAAGTGCGTTTGTGCATTAAAGTGCGCTCGTCGCACGTAAAGTGTGTTCCTGTGTGTGTGTGTGTGTGTGTGTGTGTGTGTGTGTGGGGGCGTTTGGCTTGGAGAAGTAAAGATGGAAGATGAAGGGAAGTGCTTTCAAGAGCGAGGAGGAGGAGAGGAAGAGTGGGAGAGTGCATCTCAAGATCAGCTCAAAAGAGCGAGAGACATAGAGAGAGAGAGACAGAGAGAGAGAGAGAGAAGGATGAGAGATGCTTCTGTACCTCGGACCCTCGGGACGTCAGACCGAGCAAACAAAAAAAAAGGGAAAAAGTGGGAGCGTAATCCTGTGAAAGTGAATTTCACAAACACACTGCTGGACCATGTGCAGCTCAGAAATCCAGCTGTGCTTAAAACGCCCATACATGACATCACTAATGTGTCCAATAAGAAGGAAAAAAAAAAAAGAAAAAGCACAGAGAAAGTTTTGTCCATTTTTTTTTCAGTTTGTCTGTAGAAGTTTTGGCTTGTGAAGGGGAGGCTGTTTGAATCTGTGTGTGTGTGTGTGTGTTTTCTGCATTGCTGCCCGTCTTTTTAAGACTCTCTGTGTCATTTGGGGCCGGCGGGAGACGTCCCAGGGCCCGTGGATGCAGACAGAGCCGCTCTGTCCCGGGTCGCTGACAGGGAGACAAAGGGCCAGCTGTGGGCCGGGCCCTCGCTCCATGGCGCTGAGCGGCGCTCGCGCTCCCTCTTCTGGCGGGGCGATCCCACGCCAAGCGTGCACGGGTAAAACCAGGACGTGAAGGGGAGGTGTAGAAAAACAAACCAGGCTAAACGACGTGATCCAGATCAGGGCGTGTAACACAGGGAACATCCGTGTTCTGGTAGAAATCAGATAAATCTACTTGTTTTAGCCAGTTAGTTAATGGTGTTTTAATAATTCTAATTACTAATGAATTCATTATCTTAAAAGAAATTTAAAAAATGTAGAAAATGTAGAAATAATGTTATGTAATTATAATTTTAATAATAATATGATTTTAGTGCTGATAAGTAAGTGATTAACATTCTTATTTATTTTTTATGGATTTTAAAAGATTGGAATCAATAGGTTTGTGTTGTTCTGCTTATAATGAACAAATTATAATGACAGATGGGTCAGCCACAAATAAAGTTTAAAATACAAAAATCTTTTAAAATACAGTTTTAGGAAGCATCTAATGTTCATATAGGGTTTCTTGTCATTTAAAAGTCCATTTATATCATTTTCTTTACAAAAACCCCAATTTATATTTTTTCGACAGAAAAGTGGTATAAATAAAAAGGAATGAATCAAACTAAAATAGTTAATCCACCTAGAATACAGCATGTGTTTTTAATTTTTTAAATCCGTTTTAAGAGAGTTAAATACTCTGGTACGTATCTATATCTATCTATAACTATCTGGTAAGTTTTTTAGTTTTGCATTGTCCCAGATGTCTCAACAAAGGACGACGCAAAAAAAAAATGGGAACTTGAATCTATTTAACAACCTTCATGTCTGATGGAGAACTGAGTTTACGAGGTGAACTTGAACGCACCTCAAAGACATGACCAGGTCGACTCTGTGGAGTTTAACATTTATTATAATAATAATTAACACCAGTTCTTGTAAAACACTCGAGGGGCCTCAGAAAGTGAGGGGCCGGCCCAGATGAGGGCCACGGGCCTCGTGTTGGACACACACACACACATACACACACATACACACACACACGATGTAGTGTGATGTTAGGATGGTTTATCCAGGTCTGTCAGTAACTGTGAGACGGAGGGAGAGGTGTGTCTGTCTGTGGGTCTGAGAACTAGGGATGCACGGTGTGAAAATTTCGGCCGATATCGATATCCGATATACATATCTGCAGTCACTGCCGATATCGATATATGTAGAGAAAACAAGTTTTCTGTAGTGTCACAAATTTAGTACAGACCAGAAAAAACACTGTACATTTGAAAAGCACAACAGTGCTGTTTATTTAAAGGAAGGCTCACTGTAAAACTCTGTCATGTGGTTAGAGGAAGTACGGCGGAGCGGACCCGATGGAGCTCCGCGAAGGCGGCGACGTCAGCGACGTCGGCGGTGGCGGCAGGACGGTGTCCGACACCCCGGAGCAACATTTCGGGCATTTTTTTTGTCTTTTCGGGCGATGCGATGTGACGGAGGAGCCCGCTAGGGGAAACCGCTACAGTTAGTTGGGTCACTGTCTGCGTGTCTCTCGGCGACGCGCTAAGCTAAGCTAGCTGGTCCTAGCGGCTCCTCCGTCACATCGCATCGCCCGAAAAGACAGCCGCCTCCGCCGACGAGAAGGCGGCAGGGCGGCGTCCGACACCCCGGAGCAACGTTCCGCGCATTTTTTTTTGTCTTTTCGGGCGATGCGATGTGACGGAGGAGCCGCTAGGACCAGCTAGCTTAGCGCGTCGCCGAGAGACACGCAGACAGTGACCCAACTAACTGTAGGTTTAACTCTGCACATTGTTGACATATCGGCCAGAATTTGTTGACATCGGACCGATACCGATAAGTTAAAAAACGTGACATATCGGCCGATATATATCGGTTGGCCGATATATCGTGCATCACTACTGAGAACTTTTCCTCTCTGTCTCTCTCTCTCTATGTCTCTCTCTCTCTCTCTATGTCTCTCTCTCTCTCTCTCTCTATGTCTCTCTCTCTATTTCTCGCTCTCTCCCTCTCTCTCTATGTCTCTCTCTCTCTCTCTCTCTCTCTATGTCTCTCTCTCTCTCTCTCTCTCTCTCTATGTCTCTCTCTCTCTCTCTATGTCTCTCTCTCTCTCTATGTCTCTCTCTCTCTCTCTCTATGTCTCTCTCTCTATTTCTCGCTCTCTCCCTCTCTCTCTATGTCTCTCTCTCTCTCTCTCTCTCTATGTCTCTCTCTCTCTCTCTCTCTCTCTATGTCTCTCTCTCTCTCTCTATGTCTCTCTCTCTCTCTATGTCTCTCTCTCTCTCTCTCTCTCTCTCTCTCTATGTCTCTCTCTCTCTCTCTCTCTCTCTCTCTATGTCTCTCTCTCTCTCTCTCTCTCCAGGCTCTCAGTGACTTCTGCTCGGATCCAAACACGTTCGTCCTCAACTCAACACACTTCAACACTGGCACCAGCACAGGTACAGTAGTAGTAGTACTATTAGTAGTACTATTAGTAGTACTAGTAGTAGTACTAGTAGTAGTAGTAGTAGTAGTAGTACTACTAGTAGTACTATTAGTAGTAGTAGTAGTAGTAGTAGTAGTAGTAGTAGTAGTAGTAGTACTACTAGTAGTACTATTAGTAGTAGTAGTAGTAGTAGTAGTAGTAGTAGTACTAGTAGTAGTACTACTAGTAGTACTATTAGTAGTACTAGTAGTAGTAGTAGTTTTTTTCTTTTAAAATGCTGCTGTTATTTTTCTACTGTTTATGCTCCTGTCAGCAGAAACAGAAGTGAATGTGAAATGTTCCCATCTTTTCCCTTGATGCTGATCTGGTGTTTGTGTCTCTCTCTCTCTCTCTCTGTCTTTCTCTCTCTCTCTCCCTCAGATGTGTTGGATTACTACCTGACCTGTAGCCGTCGTATGGGCAGCCCCTTCCAGCAGGTAAAGGTGACCTCTTCCGTCACACGTGTTTTTATGTGAACAACACGTCAGACCCACTCAAGTCAAGGGTGGTTTTAAAGGACAAATTATTTGTGATGACGGGATGCGCAGCTGTTGTTTGGCGTCCCCCCCCCCACCCCACCCTTGATAAATAGCCGTACTACCATCCTGTCACTGGTGGATCTGAATAAAAAAAGGCTCTAACTCCGCCGACCTGTCGCCTCCAGCTGCTGACCCAGTCGCAGAGGGCGCTGTCCAACATCCACACACACCTCTCCAACCTGGAAAGAAACGCCCTCCCACAGTTCCCCAAAGCCGAGGTGAAGCTACGAGTCGAGGAACAACACATGTCGAGTCCTTTTTTCTTTCTTTTTTTTTCTCACGCACGCTCACGCCTTTTTTTTTCTTGTGAACGCAGAAATCACTCAGGGATGTCCAGCAGATCCTCAACTCCACGGAGGGCAACTTCCACCAGTTGGTGGCGCTGCTGAACTGCAGAGGTCTGAACAAGGTGAATCAAGGCACGGTAATTATAATAATATAAGCGCTGATGCCGGGGCTGGTTTAACAGGTTGTCTCCCACGTTCAGGACTACATCGACTCCCTGAAGGGCCTGTGCTACGACGGGATGGAGGGGCTGCTCTACCTCTCGCTCTACTCCTTCCTCTCAGCTCTGGCCTTCACCGCCATCCTCTGCTCTCTACCCGGAGCGTGGAGGAGCTTCCCCAGGTGAGCGCACCACGACGTGCACGATAATGTGCACGATAATGTGCACGTGTGCATCATGGTGCATGTCCACCACCTCCACTTGTGTAGAAGTGCATAGCGCGCTGCATATGTGCACTATTATTATTATTCCTGCAATTATTTATTTCTTAATATGAGTTTTCTAATAAAAAATGAGAAGCAGGAAATAGCTTTTTTTTTTCCTGCGCTCCTTTGTTCTTGGTAGATTGCCTGCTGTCGAACGCTGCCAAAAGCAGTTCAGGAAAAGGGTTTTGGCAGCCGACGGTTGCAGTAAATCTGTCTTGTTCCGCGGCATCGGGGAAGACGTGCACTCCTCTCCTCTCATTACATTCCACAGGAATGATTGATAGCACGATGCTCGCACATAACTTTTGATTGATTTGCTTTTATTTGGGAGCAGGCAGGAGTTTGTTATTCGTTAAATATTTATTTTGGATGCGTTTTGGGTGTATGGAGAAAAGTTATTTTCATGCATTCTGTAAAAATCCACATTCAAGTCGCTGTCACATGTGACGGCTCAGAGCCAGATTAGGTTTTAGTTTTATAATTGGATGTGGAAGTGCCTGCGTTTAAAGTGGTGCTGTCAGAACGAAGAAACTTTGAAATCATTAACACTTTAAAGAACATGATTAACGCATTACTGTCATTCAGAGAATGAGTAAAAATATCAGCATCATGAAACACTTAGACACCTAAAGCATCTACTGGCTCCAAACATGTAATTACAGCTTGTCAGGAAGTAGATAAAAGGTAAGGTGAGACGAAATGTTCATTTCAACTTTCTTTTTCTTTATATTTTCAGGAGTGTTGGTAACCTTTTATATATAAATATATAATAGTGCAAGAAGTATTCAAAAACTCCTGTGATTGGTATATTATTATATATCACATTATTAGACTGTCAATAGAGACGCCTTAATGCATCAGCAGCATTTTACTGTTTTATCTGGTCAAGGTGGAGGTAAACTCCTTTATATGATTATTATTATATAGTTTACTAGAGAGAGAGTCAAAGTCAGACACAAATAGTACTTTTCAAATATAATGCCTCCTTTGTGCTCATTTTGCATTAATTATGCAATTTTACATTTAAAACTATTTATTGATTCAATATTTACTACAAGCTCCATTATTGAGAAGATAGTTTATAACATAATTTATTTCAGAA
Organism: Eupleurogrammus muticus; assembly: GCA_036785175.1. Classification (NCBI taxonomy): domain Eukaryota; kingdom Metazoa; phylum Chordata; class Actinopteri; order Scombriformes; family Trichiuridae; genus Eupleurogrammus; species Eupleurogrammus muticus. The sequence continues at coordinate 2,385,770 of JAYKQN010000032.1, forward strand.
CATTGTGGGATTAATTCAATTAGTCATTTTCTATAACCTGCTGAGCCCTCATTAGGGTCACATGGTCTGCTGGAGCCAATCCCAGCACATTACAGGTGAGAGGCAGGACACACCCAGACAGGTAGCAGCCTACACACACACACACACACATACCTATTGGGGTGTTTAGAATCTCTAATTGATCTAAGCATGTTTCTGGACTGTGGAGAAGGCTGGGGAACCTGGAGAGAACCTGGAGAGAACCCACAAAAAGATCCCAACCAGTTCTAATCAAAAGCTAAATGTCATCTTTATAGTTTGAGTGCTGCTTGTTTATCAGATTTGTAAATCATTATCTTAGTGTCCGATTGTATTAACAATTAACAAATTAAATTAAGTTAATGTATTTGTTTAGTTTATTAGGGAAAAGTGTCAGAGTTTGCATGTTGTCCATGATCCTGCTGCTCACCTGTACTGTACTGTGCTGTGATTGGCTCCAGCTGACCATGTGACCATGATGAGTAATAAGCAGATATAGAAAATAACTGATTTAAGGATTTAAGGAAAAGGAAATGATCAGCTTCCTATAGGAGGAACAGGTTCAGTTTCTCAAAAACACCAGATAGGATAAAAAAACAAAAACGATGTTCTACGTACACAGAACTTGTTACTATGGTAACACACACTTCCCTCTCTCTCTGTTTCATGGACGGCGACAGCGAATCTGAAGAATACGAGGACTCGGACAGCGAGAGTGAGGACCCCTTCACCTCCCATCAGGCACGTAGACCGACGGCCGCGGGGTCTCAGCGAGGGGCCATGGCCCCCTTCTATAATTACCCCCCAGGGGCCGGGTGGACACCCCCGTTTTCTAGCGCGCCGCCCCTCCCGTGAGTAACACAGACACAACAGACACGCAGACAGACAGACAGACAGACACAGCTTCGGGTCGAGATACGGGTTCAACAGGGGGGGTTGTAAGAGTCCAGGGTGTAGAGTTGGGGGGGGGGTCTCCAGTCCTGGTCCATAAATCTCTGGTTGGGTCCAGGTTTTTGTTCCAACCAGGCAGTAAAACACCTGATTCTACTAATGAACCACTAGAGGCCTTGATGAGGACCTTCATTATTGCTGGGCCTGGATTGGAGACCCCTGATGTAAAGTGAGAATCCATAAAATATCCATAGATCAGGGGGTCTCAAATCCTGGTCCAAAAAGATCTGTTTGGGTCCAGGTTTTGATTCTACTAATCAACCACTAGAGGCCTTGATGAGGATCTTCATTAGTAGAATCATGTGTTTTACTGCCTGGTTGGAACAGAAACCTGGACCCACACAGGCTCTGCTGGACCTGGATTGGAGACCCCTGATGTAGAGTGAGAATCCATAAAACATCCATAGACCAGGGGGTCTCCAATCCTGGTCTTGGAGGGTCGGCGGTAAAACACCTGAGCAGCAAATTACCTGATTCTACTAACGAAGGTCCATAACGAGGCCTCTAGTGGTTCATTTGTAGATTCATGTGTGTCACTGCTTGGTTAGAACTAAAACCTGGACCCACGCCGGTCCTCCAGGACCAGGACTGGAGACTCCCAATGCAGAGTGAGAATCCATATAATGTCCTTAGATCAAGGGTCACTAGTCCTGGTCCTAGAAAGCCAGTGTGGGTCCAGGTCTTTGTTCCAACCAGGCAGTAAAACACCTGATTCTACTAATCAACCACTAGAGGCCTCGTTAAGGACCTTCATTAGTGGAA
>JAYKQN010000032.1:2392500-2500000 GCA_036785175.1 Eupleurogrammus muticus
CAAGAGTCTAATATGAATAAAAATAACATCAATAACCTGACGCCCGTGTTCTCCGTCGTGTCCACACACACACACACACACAAACACACACACACTTTAAAAAAAAACAAGAGAGATGTATAGTTAAAACAAGAAGTCAAAGTTTAATATAAATACTTTTCAATATAATGACGCTCTGAGCTTAGGTTTGTGTGAGTTAGTCATTAGTGTACCAGAGACAGCTCCCGTTCTGTTGGATATGCATAGATCAAAAAGGAGAAACACAAACATACGGAGCCCGTGTTTTTTGCATGTTTTTTGCATGTTTGGCTCGCACTCGCGTCACATTTCACATTCACTTTTCTTCTTTTAAGATTTTCCCAACGCCGCCTTCCAACCTTTCACACAACCACTGGAAAACGGACTTTACACCTGGTTGAGACGGATGAATCTGTCACAGCATCATTAGTTATGGAACTTTGACAGAAATAAAAGCAGACGAAGGTGTCCGTCCACATCATCATCTCTGCATGTTAATGTCGAGTGAATGGAAGCCAGAGGTTGCCTGGTGGATAAGAAAACTATTAAAAAGAAAAAAAAAAAGTGGAAAGCTATGAAAAAAATGCTGTACTAAAACATGCAAAGACACCGCAACAGTCCTTCAACGCCTCACCAGGTGATGCCTTCACAGTACCCAACACACACACACACACACACACACACACACACACACACACACTACTGACAGATCCAACTCTGCAGTGCATAGAAAGTTAACAACAACAACCGGTACGTTTTCACATGAGAAACGTGTACAGTTCATACTGTGTATTGGTCTAATTTCAGCGACTGCATCGTAAAAAAAAAAAAACTGTACTTCACACTGCAAATTCAATTCATCCATTTTCTCTGTGATGTTTTACTAGCTAAACAATTCCAGTTATAATTATTGCAGCTATTTTTTAAAAAAAATGCACAAACACTGTCTGCAATATTTCTACCACGGCACGGTGTGAGGTCACAAACCGAGGATCATCAAACCGAGCTGCAATGCACAGCTTCCCCAGGGTTCAAACAAAACGCAGAAACAGTTCTTCACATCAGGAGCTCCTGCTTCTCTTTGGAATTTTTCCTCTGTGTATTTGAATGCATTCCCTGAATAGTTGTCTGTGATGAGGTTTTTTTGTCTTTTCTTGAGTTTTTTTTCACCCCCCCCCCTCATGCTATGTGAAGGTGCGTCACTTCTTCAGGGCGTCGGGTTCAGCCACGACCCGTCCTCCTCCACCTCCCGCTGGACCACCAGCAGCATCTCCGCCACGTCCTGAGAAAGCTGCTCAGCCAGGAACGAGCTGGGGGGGGGAATGGAGACACAGGCCGGATTACTAGAATGTAGTCACCCACGGTGAGGTCAGCGCCACCATGTGAGCGCTCGTCTGGGATGAGTCACCCGCGAGACACAGTTAAAGCAGTGAAAGCAGAGACCCGATTCTGAGAAAAACCCTCACAAGCACATTCAGAGATGTCGTGTTTGCCTGTGTGTGTTTTTTTCTTTTTACCGTAATTCCGTCTCCCCCCCGATGCAGACGGGGCTCTTCAGCTTGGAGTCCAGGTTGTAGTACTGCCCGTTGACCTGCCGCACTGCCAGCCAGTGGCGGCGCCGCAGCGGCAGCGACACGATGCCCAGCGACACGCGGGACGGCACGTTGAGGATGAAGCCCTGCACCCGGGACACGCAGAGACTCTCTACTGACCTGTAGTAAAAAAACATCACTTCTTAATTATCCGTGTTGCGTGTGCATATTAGGCTCCATCAAGGGGGGCGTTTGACCTCTGGGAACATGCTTTTTTATTACATTTTGTGGTGTAATTGCACCTCCACTCCATTAGGGGGCAGCAGAGTGTTCACAGGGAGCATACAGCACAGAGTATGAGTATGAAGTGTAGACACCAAGTGACACCATGAAAACATATTTAACAGGGATGAGAAGACAGGCAGAGAGAGACGGAGATAAAGAGACAAACGAAAGTCTCCCAAAGCTAAGACGAGGAAATATGACGAAGCGTCTGTAGCGCTTGGTTCACTGTGAAAGACCGGTGTGTTACTGAGTCTGAAATGTTGGAGACAGAGACATTAAAGACATTACACCACAATCACTGATAAGACCATTTATGTAGTTTTATTTTTCAGTATCATATGGTTTGACATGGTCAGTCAAAGAATGTTTAATTAAGGATTTAATTTTATTTCTTAATCTCAGATGCACTTTAAATCTTTTCTCTTAGTTAATAAAGCTATTCTTTGTTGTAACTTGGTCCATATTTCTTTCTATTTAATTCTCTTATACGTTAATAAGGACACAGTGTTATACAGAGGTAGTCATAACAATTTATAGACAAATGATTCTATTTATAGTTGGGCAGCAGGGGGGGGGGCGACAGAAAATAATTGAGAAGCACTGATATTAGGAAACTTTTAAACACTTCACGCATCAATTTGACACATCAGTTCCCTAAACTTGCTTTCATATTTATCTGTAGAGCAATATTTAGTGACTCACTGCCCTTATTCACTATGCAACACGCATCGCGGCTGCGTTTCATGATTGTCTACTGTGATAGTGCAGAAATTGCCGTCTCTATCTCTGAGGAAGTTAAAGCGCCGTTTCTCTTGTCTGAAGATAGAAATCTTGACAGTGCACAGCAGCCTGCTCCTTAGAGTGCTCCTCTGGATTGTGCACCGTGAGGGCATCGGGCGTGGTTGTCACCCACCTGCGCTTGTCCCACCACACCGCTGCCAGGTCTCGGCTCTGTAGCGCCGCCATAATGACGTTGACGTCATAGTTTCCGGTGCCCAACACCGATCTGTGGGGGTTCACCACACACTGCGGCGCCAGCCTGCAGAGAGGGAGAGAGAGAAACACGACAGTTCAAAGAAGGGAAACGGCCTCTGGTTCTCGGTAATGTACAGTTCATTCTGTCCCAACACAACAAGTCTGCAGCATCATCACACAGCGGTTCCGCTGGGAAATGGCTTTTTTTTTTGGTTAAGAAATGTTCTACATCCACACAACTATGTGTTTGTCACAACTTGTTTCGCATTCTTCTACCCGTAAAGTCACAAGGTTTTCCCCACAGGAAATTCTTTAGGCGCGGTGGTGAAGCCGCACAGACCAGACCACAAACCGTCGCGTCTCACGGCTCGATCCGCTCGGTAAAACGACCTTAAACGCTGGATACGATGACTTTTGCGGAGTGAAACACCACCTCTGCTCTGTTCTCGTGTTCATTGTCTATGATGTTTGTGGAGGTGGCAGGAAACCCTGTGGTCAGTGATTAGTCCTTTCTCTGACAAAACCTTCAGTATGTTGCTTTGTTTAATAGTTTATAGTGAATATGGGGGGGGGGGGGAGTTTATCTGACCTATTAATCTATTCAAATAACATTAATGAAGCTGTGCTTTACTGTCATAATGCATGGCATAGCTGACAGGGATTTTAGCTCGGCGGTTACACCAAAGATGATGGAAATATGGATAAGATAGAGGAGAAATTATGACATATAAATGATGAGTAGGGGGAAGCGTGGATGTCATTTCAAGGATTTTGTGTTTGTGATTCATGCAGACTTTATTATGGACACACACACGCGTGTGTGCACACACACACGATCCAGGATCCATAACACAATGTCAACAGGCAGCTTTCAAGTAATAAACGGCTCAGGGAGATTACAGGTGTTGGTGGCAGATGTGCCAACATGGCAGGTTTTCAGAATCATTCAGACTAACGTGGTGACTGTCAATTCTGTGAGAAAGTACTTGGTACGCACTATCCGCTTATTTTACTTTATTTTTCCTGCGGGTTTATGTACCTAAACTGTTCTTATACGCCTCCTTAACCCTCTATTACATAGTGTTTCCATATGGCAACAATTACTTTATCCTATTTTTTATATAAAGCTGTGATAAAATCTACTTTTTTACGGTTAGGTGTGAAAATGGGACTTTTATTTTGGACACAAATGTCCATTTTACTCATGGACATTTGACATGTGAGCATCATTGTCTTTTATTCATAGTTTTGGAAAACTGAAGCTCACTATATGGAGAAAGTACATTTTCATATTATTTTTCTACTGTGCTAAAATAGATGTGTTGCCATATGAAAACGATATGCAAATATGGAAAATACATAGTGCAACAACCGAATTGAGTTTCATTGTCTTACATAACATGAACCAAAGTAATATTTCATGCAATATCGGGTAAACACCTTTTTAACGTCTATTTCATGTCTGCTGTAAAACCCCGTTGAGCTGCGTTTCTGTGTGAAAGGAGGTTTTATTATATTTTTATTGTAATAAATCCACATAGGCAGCACAGTATCATCTTAAACCATGTCTGGCGGGGATATTTAACTATTACATTGAACTCTATGGATAAAGAATTATTCCAGTAAATAAAAGTCATGTGGCGTAAAAACTTGGTACCAGATACTTTATCTCTAGTGAAAAAGGTTTTTAATAAATAATCAATACAATCAGACTTTTAATTGACAAGAAACCTACATGAACACAAAATGTACATGTTGAGATATGTTTTAAACTGTATTTAAGGATTTTTTTTCTCATCTTGTCAATCATCATTTGCACTTACCCATTTAAAAAAATATATATGAGAAGTACTATCTCAGGATAGTTTAATGCCATGTCAGTCAATGGGACTCCATTAGGTTTTATGTACTAGTTATTTTTCATATTTGCATATTGTACGAATTAACCTTTTTTTAAAAGCAGATTAGAATACAAGTAATGCTTTTAAAAGTTTTTGTTTTTCTCAACATGGTTTGTCACTAATCCAATTAAAAAACACAAGAATAAGTGTTAAACATAGTCTCATGCTATGTAAGTCAATGGGACTCCATTAGGTTGTTGCACTAGAAGTTTGCCACGTTTGCATAGTGTACAAATAAACCTTTTTTTAAAGAAATGTAGAAAACAATGAATGCTTTTTTAACCTGTATTTTAGTGACCCATTTAAAAAACATAGGAATAGGCAAACATGAACTCCTGCCATGTAAGTGAATGGGACGTGAATGGGACTCTTCCTGCTTTCGAAGAGTGTAGACGTGTCTTTGCTTCCTCCTGCTGCTTATGCTTTTTTTGTCTTTTAATCATTTTATCTTTTTCCACAAGTCTTGGATATAATTTTGTCTGCTTCTTTTAAGGAAACCAAGACTTTTTAATCATTTTAACGCCTTTTTACAACGAATCTGAAGAGTCAGCGACTACGAGTTTCTCAACATGACCGAAGGAGTAACACAAACAACCTCTCCCTGTGAAAACTGTCGGATATACCAGCAAGAAATTTGTGTGCTACAGGAACGCATTTTTGCCCTGGAAGCTGAGAAAGGACTTCATGATACGCTCCCAGTGAACTCCAGTGGTAAGACTTTTACTACGAAAGGAAGGGGTGAAAAGACTGCTACTCACAACGTAAAGTTTAATGATACCGTGTCTTTTCCAAGACTTGACTATAATCGCCTTGGTCCTAAACCAAAACGACGTCAAAATGTCGGTATCGATGCCATAACATCACCTGGAATTAAATTAACAAACAGATTTTTACCACTGTCGGATACAAAGATACAGACTGAGTCTAACAATGAGAGACTCAGGACAGAGCAGCACCAGGACCGAAAAACTGTGTCAAGCGTCAAGGACACTTTGCTGCTAGGAGATGGAGCCATATCTAACATAAACATGGGGAAAATGATAACAAGCAGCTATCCGAGTGCCACAGTTTCTGACATCACAGAGGCACTACCAAAGGAACTAGCTAAGCATCAAGGTGTGAAACAGCTGATCTTGCACGTGGGTGCAGTGGACATCAGAAATGGACAGTCTGAAATCTTAAAAAAAGATTTCATCACACTCTTTGAAAGTTTGGATAAAGTGACATTACCCACATTTATTAGTGGACCTCTCCCAACCATCGACGGGAAGGTAAACAAGTTCAGCCGGTTGCTTCAGCTGAACACATGGCTATCCAACATCTGTGAGTCCAGAGGACGGCATTTTATTAACAACTTTAACCTGTTTTGGCTTCGAGGTGACCTTTTCAGAGGAAAAGGCCCGCACCTGAACGGAGGTGGAGTGAGGGTTCTGACTGAGAACCTCCTCCACGCTCTGAGGCGTCAGAGCAGGCCTGAGCAGAATCAGGCCTCTGTGCGGCCACCGAGAGAAAAGAGGAGGAAGAAAAGAGCTCCCTCTGCCTCACCCAAGGACCCAGCCAAGAGTTTGACCAAAACAGCACCAGCAACAACAAAATCTGCATCCATGGTAAAGGAATCAACTGCTTCAGCTACAGCACCAGCATCTCCCACAAAGGACTCAGCCACTGCAGCCGTTGCAACAACAACACCTGCCTCTCCGGAAGTGGACTCAACATGTGCATCGCCTGCTAAGGATTTAGCTGGAGCAGAGACTACATCACCTTTACCTTCGCCCTCACCACAGTCCCCATCTGTTACATCGACACCCCGTAGTGACTCTTCACTTTCGTTTCCATCTCCATCAACACCTTTGAGATTTCCAAATCATTATGAAAGCTTGATCAAATCAGGCACTAAAATAGTTCCTCTTACTCCAGACATGGTTAGATCAAGGTTTAACCTTAGATCAAGGTTTAAATCCCCAAAGAACTACCATGCTCCTCCCGCTCCTAAGCCTGCTCCAAGAAGCAGAGCCCCCCCAGCTCGGCCTCCACCACCGGCCCAAGCTGTTATCTCCAACAGCGTCACTGCTGCTGTCTAGGATGTAAAGGGCCTCTGCGTTGCTACCACTCACTTTAAACCCAACTGGAGGTCCAGGGAGGAAGTGATCTCTGCAAAACCAATCTGTACTGTCACATCACGGAGACTAAAACAGAGAGGGACAGTCAGAGTGTCTGAGCAGAGAAATCTTATCCATATTCCATGTAATCCCAACCCAGCCCAGGAAACTCAGATAAGTCTCAAACATGCTGTACTCAACGTCAGATCTTTAAATAACAAATCTTTCTTGATTAATAATTTTATTTCTTCTAATGATCTTGATTTTATGTTTTTAACTGAGACGTGGCTTGATAATAGTACAGGTAACGCAGTCCTGATTGAGTCTACTCCACCTCACTATACCTTTGAGTTTGAAACACGACAAAACCAAAGAGGTGGGGGCGTTTGTAGCATTTTCAGGGAGAATATAGTCACCCACAAATTGTCATTTGGGTTGTTTCCCTCATTTGAGTATGTGTCTGTCAGAATGGAGCTAAAACAAGCGTCCATAGTTTATGTCACTATCTACAAGCCACCTCAGAATTGTTTTATTGATGATTTTTCAGAACTACTTTCAGTTTTGTGCACTGAATTTGACCATTTTGTTGTAACAGGTGATTTAAATGTACATGTGGATGTAGCCAGCGACAGACAAGCTAAAGAACTCAATGCTGTCCTTGAAATGTTTGGTCTAACTCAGCATGTGACCGAGCCCACTCACAACAGAGGGCACACACTGGATGTGCTCATTACTAAGGGGGTTACTGCCTCAAATGTTAATGTCATGGATGTCGCATTATCTGATCATTTTTGTTTGTTCTTTGACCTGTCTGTTACACCAAAGCCGGCAGCTGGGCCAAAAAAGGTTCGAAGAAGACTCATAAATGACAAAACAAGGGCACAGTTTATGGAAATGATTGCTTTTGAAAATACCACTGGTTCTAATGTTGATGATCTGTGGAACTCCTATACATCGAGTGTTTTAAATGTCTTGGACACCGTTGCCCCTTTCAAGGTTAGAGAGGTTAAAAACAGGCAAAAGGCACCATGGAGAAATGATGACTCAGTCAGGGCACAAAAGAGAGAGTGCCGGGGAGCCGAACGGAAATGGCGCAAATCAAAACTCCAGGTTGATCTAGAGATCTATAAAAAGAAGTTATGCATGTTTAACCAGACTTTGAAAAAATCAAGGGAGAGATATTTCTCTGAAATCATCACCAACTGCAATGGTAACGCTCGAGTTCTGTTTGCTACAGTAAACAGATTAACAAACCCTCCAGTTTCACTGCCCTTAGAACTAATTTCTACATCAAAGTGCAATGAGTTTGCGAAATTCTTTAGTGATAAAGTTCAGAGTATTAAGAATGCAATCATTTCCACCACACAGATAATAACCCTTCATCCACCTAAACACCTCGAGCTGACACATTTCACTCCTGTTACTGACAGAACAGTCGAAGAGATCATCTCAGGTCTGAGTTCATCCACATGCTGCCTTGATGAGTTACCCACTGGATTTCTAAAGTCTGTGTTGAACAGCTTATTAGTAGAAGTTACTAATCTAGTTAACATCTCATTGGAGACAGGAACATTTCCAAAAGCCCTGAAAACCGCGGTTATTAAGCCTCTCCTAAAAAAGAACAGTCTTGATGCCACAGTTTTAACCAACTACCGTCCCATATCAAACCTGCCATTCTTAGGTAAAGTCCTCGAAAAAGTTGTTTATCGGCAGCTAAGTGACTTTCTCCTATCTCACAACGCTTTTGATACTTTCCAGTCTGGTTTTCGACCTCACCATAGCACTGAGACAGCTCTGATCAAGGTGATAAATGACATCCGCCTGAACACAGATGCAGGCAGAGTCTCAGTCTTAGTTCTGCTGGACCTGAGCGCTGCCTTTGACACTGTGGACCATGATATTCTTTTACAGAGGCTGGAGAACTGGCTGGGAATCTCTGGTCCTGCTCTAAACTGGTTTAAGTCGTATCTTGAGGACAGAACTTACTTTGTTGAAATTGGAAATTGCATTTCAGACAAAATGTCTGTGACCTGTGGTGTTCCCCAAGGCTCAATCCTGGGGCCCCTCCTGTTCAATTTGTACATGCTTCCGTTAGGCCAACTAATACGCAGCAACAATGTGTCTTACCACAACTATGCAGACGACACTCAGATCTATGTGTCTCTGACAGCAGGTGAACATGGGCCTGTGGATTCACTCTGTCGCTGTATTGAACAAATCACTGTGTGGATGCAAAACAACTTTCTCCAGCTAAACTCAGAAAAAACTGAAATAATCGTCTTTGGGCCACTGAAGCAAAGAGAACGTGTAATCAGTCACCTTCAGTCTCGTTCTCTAAAACCAAAAACACAGGTTAGAAATCTAGGGCTGCTAATGGACTCAGACCTGAACTTTCACAGCCACATAAAATCAACAATATCAACAGCCTTTTACCATCTAAAAAACATTGCCAAAATCAAAAATATAGTGTCTAAACCAGACTTGGAGAGACTGATCCATGCATTTGTCTCCAGCAGGTTAGACTACTGCAATGGCCTGCTCACTGGTCTCTCTAAACGAGCTGTTAAACAACTACAGAACATTCAGAACGCTGCAGCTCGAGTCCTGACTAGAACCAGAAAATATGACCATATTAGTCCAGTGCTCATGTCTCTGCACTGGCTTCCTGTCACTCAGAGAATAGACTTTAAAACAGCTTTACTTGTGTACAAGTCTCTTCATGGTCTAGCACCAAAATACATCTATGACATGTTAGAGCCATACGAGCCATCTAGGACCCTGAGAACCTCAGGGACTGGTCTCCTGCAGGTGCCCAGAGTCAGGACTAAACATGGTGAAGCTACATTCCAGTTTTCTGCAGCTAAAATCTGGAACAGTCTTCCAGAGAATGTGAGACAGGCCTCAACGCTGACAATGTTTAAGACCAGGCTGAAAACAGTTCTGTTTAACCGTGCATATGAAAACTGAAAGTATCTTATCTACACTCTTCACTCTTTTTTTAAATTATTGATGAATTCTATGTTTTATGATTTTCCTTTTGTGATTTTATGTATGTTTTGCTCTCCTTTTGTGATTTTGTGTAACTGTAAAGCACTTTGAATTGCCCTGTGTATGAATTGTGCTCTACAAATAAACTTGCCTTGCCTTGCCTTGCCTTGACTCCCATTAGGTTGTTGCACTAGGAATTCTCAATTTTTTTGCATATTGTAAAAATAAATCTATTTTTTTTTAGCATATTAGAAAACAATAACTGCTTTTTTAAACCCGTATTTTAATAAGTTTTTGTCTTTCTCATCATGATTTGAGACTGACCCATTAAAAAAATATATACGAATAAGTTGTAAACATAGTCTCATGCTATGTAAGTGAATGGGACTCCATTAGTTTCATAGGTTTTCCATGTTTGCATAGTGTCAAATTTTTTTTAGCTTATTATAAAACAATGAATGCTTAAAAACCTATATTATTAAAAGTTGTTGTCACTCATCTATTAGATAATAAAACAAGCAGATTTTCTCCAACATTTCTCAGCAACGCCCCTGTTGTTTCCTCGTGTTTCTGCTATTATAATATAGAATATACTAATTGTTTTAAGCCTTTCCACCCGCTGCCACACACCGACGCGCCGCGGACTCGCTCCCCTACCGTTTGCAGATGTCGTCGGCCGTTTCCTTGGTGAACACCCGCTCCTGGAGCACGTTGTTGAGCGCGTGGATCGCGCACAGCTCCAGCCGCTGCTTCTCGTGGAACACCTCCCCTTCGCTCATAATAAAGCTTTTAATTTAAAAAAAAACAACAACAACACAGGAGCCCCACGGGAGATGGAGGTAAAAGACGGAGACGAGAAGGCGAAGAGAAGAAGGAGAAGTTGTGAGAGGAGCGGCGTGTCGCGGCGCCGCTTAGCTAGCAGCGCTCATCCAGAACCGACGGGCTAACTCACGGAGGCTAACACCGTGATTATACAACAGCTCCCATAACGACGGCAAAGTGAACCGTTATTAACCGACAGCGGATAAATGAAGCCACCGACCTGCTGATAAAGCGATTCCCCCCCCTCCCAGTTAAAAACAACAACAAAACCAACACACGATGCTGGAGTCTGACAGCTACATCCAGAAACCGGAAGCGGAGTTTTGGTCCCGCTGTTGTTGTTGTTGTTGTTGTTGTTCTCGTGCGGCTGTCACGCCCATTCTTTTCATGCGGTACTTGCGGTGGCGGCGGTGCAGAAATGTGTCGCTTCAACTGCCGATTCTTGCTGCTCTCCTTCAAATAAAAACACAGCTAAATAAGCGTTGCGGGCACTTTGTGCGGTTTTTTGAAACGCAGGACGTTGCGAGGCAGCGGCCGCTGTGTTGAGGCGCCCCCTGGCGGCCAGGCCGCGGAACGACGCTCGCTGAGCAGCACGGGAATGGAGGGGAGTGAGGATGTATGGAGGCTCAGTGACATGGGATGCAAAAATCAAACACGTTTTAAATAAGTTTGCAAGAAGCATTCACCGGGTCTCTCAGAAATGTACATTTTGTGTTCATATTGGCTTGGTTGATGGTGAGAGGAGAGGTAGTATCAAAGCAACTATGGTCATAGGTCAAAGATTTCAACTATACTGAGCATGCAGAACAATTAAGTCTAATTAGTGAGCTGTGTAATCAAAGCCTAATGTGCAATCTTATATCTAACAGCTGATATTAACTAAAGGTGGTGTTAAGAAAGTTATTTAGTTACGGAATTCCCTGTATGTGAAATGGGAAAGTAAAACACCAGTTTTAAGAAGCATTCCTTTATTTATTGCCCACCTAGGATTAGATATTTTCCACATTTACTGATAATTGTGCAAATTTTAGCCTTGGTAGGAGGGGGGGGGGGCAGTGTCAAATCATGTTTGGCAAAATGAAAAGGTCAAAAACGTTCTACATAAGAAGCGAGAAGTATGTTCATGTTGGTTTCTTGTCATTTAAAAGTCAATTACTTAACAAAAATCAAGATTTTGTGAAGTTTTTGACACAAAATGTCAAATGGTGTGAATGAAAAAGAATGATAAACTTTAATATTTATCTACATGATAGCATGTGTTATTTAATATTTAAACAAAAATCATTCTATCTGGTACCAAGTTTTTAGGGTTACACCACATGACAGTTTTGGCATTGTCCCTTGTAAGAATAAATAACTAAATAAATGAATAAGTTGCCTTTTGATGTATAATATTGGACTGTAAACTCTGTTGGAGTCTGACTTTTTGAGATGTGTCCTTCCCCAAAGGTTAAAATGAAATAAACAGCACCAATAGGAAAGCCCGAAAGAGTTTAATAATGACCTTTACCTGAAAAGCACACCATTGTAATAACATTTTTACATAAGACATTTAAACACAAAACAACATAAAATGATTTTAACAAATTGAGATAAGTTCTATAAGCTATTACAAGGGTGGAGCATAATTCAGTGAATACACTTCACCTGATCTCATTTCAGGAATACATATTCATTTGCATTTGCCTCGGTTGAACAGTGACAGGAGAAAAGGAGACAGACAGGAAGCGTGGGCGCGAAAGAAAGAGAGAGACAAGCGACAAACGCTGGAACCAGGCCGGAGATATCGTGGTTTTATGGTGTGTGCATTGAACACTTGATGTTCCAGTTCCAGTAACCTGTGACCACCTATAATGACAGGATTGCTCAAATACTGTTACTGTCTGGTCTGTTACACAAAAGACCATCTTAAACTTTTTTTTTTTTAAATGTGAGCCTATTTGATTTGATCTCTTCTCTTATATCTTGTACTATTAAATAGACAATAGACTAATCTAAACTAAACAAAAAAAAACAAACATTTGAAACTTGGTTGTGAAATTGGCCACTATATAATATATAATATTTTTAGTTCATATGATGACATGTGGTGCTACATATCTATCTATCTATCTATCTATCTATCTATCTATCTACCTACCTACCTACCTACCTACCTACCTAGGTTGCATGTGATGCTGTAATTGAGAGATCGTTGTTGTTTTTGTCAAACAAAGTGATATTTCTGTGAATGTCAGTCAGTCATTTTCTATACCTGCTTATTCCTCATTAGGGTCGCAGGGGTCTGCTGGAGCCTATCCCAGCGCGTTACGGCGAGAGGCAGGGATACACCCCAGATGGTCGCCAACCAATCGTGGGGCACACACACCATTCACTCACACACTCACACCTACGGGCAATTTAGAGTTGCCAATTAACCTGAGCATGTTTTTGGACTGTGGGAGGAAGCCGGAGTACCCGGTGAAAACCCACGCAGACACGGGGAGAACATGCAAACTCCACACAGAAAGGTCCCAGACCCAGGACCAAGGAGGTCTTGAACCTGCGACCTTCTTGCTGTGAGGCAACAGCGCTAACCCCTGTTCCACCGTGTCGCCCTTCTGTGAATGTCTTTATCTTTATTTCTATTCTTTTGCTGCTTTTTGCTATTTGTTTACGGTCAAACTTAGTATTTTGATGCTGACAGATTAGCTGCAATTTTAAATCCTGTTTTCTGTCGATCTATAACTGATAATAACCTACAGGATTTTCTATTTTTACGACGTTTCTGTTCACATGTGCGTCTTTTGAATCTTAAATCTGTTTCATATAGCAGTTAAACATTATTCAGGGGGCGGTGAGAGTTTTTCAAACCGACCAATGAATGTTAAGCCTCAGTCAAACATTCGGTTCTCTACGGTTGGCATTGGCTCCTAACAGGACGACATGACAACGCTCGCTCCTCATTGGTCGAACTTTTCTGACGCAGCGCGTCGCTAAGCTGCCCATTGGCCGGTGGCAGCAGGTTAAACTGGAGATCGTATTTTTGTTCCTGTGTCAACGAAAAGAAGAAAAGAAGAGTAGCCAGCGACACCGGGATAAGTTTTCAACAAACATAGTTTGTTTGCACACCTGAAACGGAAAATTGACCTCATACCTGACACCGACCGGAGCTCCACCGCCTCAGCAGAACTCCTTTTTGAAGATGGTAAGCGGCATAGGCGAGCGTTACGGCTAACGGAGCTAGCTGCTAGCTTGATCCAATGTTTAGCCGTCGCCAGCCGTCGAGCTCCGTTAAACGGGTTATGTCTATTTACTGGAACCTCCGGTGTTTAAAACACACACACACTTAACGCGCGGATTTTTCCAATTTAACAAACAAGTTGACAAGAATAAAGACTGTGTCTTAAATTGGCAAAATCGCCGCCCAGCTTTTTATCGGTAATTTTCTGACGGACGCTAGGCTAACGTTGCTAACGTAAAGTTGCATATGAAGTGGACGGTCGCTAACGGGCTCCGTTTAACTCCTCGTTAACGATTCATCACCGTGAACCAGGTTTTCTGTGATGTTAAAAAGCAAATTCCCGTCAGAAAACTTAACGTTGGACTCGTATACGTTAAGTTAACGTTATCTTAACTTCTAATTTAGTTTATGTTGCTTCACTGACGTAAAGTTGCTGAGAAAAAGACAGACATGTCATTCTGGATCAGACGTGTCTCCGTTCACTTCAAAATATGATTAATAAAGTTTAAATTACGGAAAAAGAATTGTTTCCCATCAGAAAGAGGAAAAAGAAAAAATGCTATTGTAATTGACAAACGAGTTGTAATAAGTATTATTCTCTCTTAGTGCGGAAAAAATACATTTTTTTAGTTATGAGAATAAAGAATATTATCATTACTATTGTAGAATGAATATATTATTATTATTATAATATCAGAATATTAACTAGGGGGAATATGGTATTTTCTATAATAGAACGAAAGATGTTTTCATGATTGTTTTAAAATTTCAGAAATTGGTGATTATCCAGTGCTGATCAAGTTTTTCTTTATTAGTCACCATTGAAACCAATAGGAACCAGTATTTTCACAAGATGCTGCGCTTGACGCATTAACTTACAAACTTCACCTCTGTTAGTTAATGCTGATAGAAAAATAGCCTGGTGTATTCTTAAATATTATCTAATTTTCAATCATAACGGGATTTGTATTTGTATATGTACAACCTGAGTTGGCTTAACTTCTTTTCTGTTCTGTCTCACCAGAACTCCAATGTGGAGAATTTGCCCCCTCATATTCTTCGCTTGGTGTACAAAGAGGTTTCAGCTTTAGCAGCAGACCCCCCCGAGGGCATCAAGATCTATCCCAGTGAAGAAGACATAACTGAGCTGCACACAGCCATCGAAGGACCTGGTAAAGTTTGCAATAATATGTTGCACAGATATTAAAAAAGATGTTTTACCTACTTTTATTACTGTATTGCCTCCAACCCTGGTTTGAATGAGGTGAAAAATATTTACTGAAAGGACAGCACAGAGCAACCAGAATTTCAACATTTCAATGATGAGCAGCTAAAAAACACAACAAAATCAGATTTTTCTTTTTCAATCATGCAGTTGGTTATTCCTACAGTAAAAGCATTCGGTTTTGTAATTGCTTACAGGTTCATCACTTTTGTAGAGCTAACTTTAGCCAGCAAGGCAACTTGTAGCTTATGATTTCTTGTACACTACTCGCATAATTACAACTTTTAATTCTTGTAGCATCCACGTCATGCTTTATGTCAACAGCCGCACCGCTGCACGTTTAGTAGAACAGCGTGATAACTATTTGTCAGTGAGGAGATTTCATCTGATGACCAACCCATATTTTCAGCTTAAGGTAGTGATGCCTCTTGGCTGTTAACCTGCTCTGCTCCAAAATTCTGTACGTTTTTAGTTTCAACAGTTCAACCTAAATGAGAAGATCAGCCACCAGATCTTGTTAATGGTTCCTTAAAAAGAATCCCACCTTAATGGATTAATTGTAGACTTTGCTAATAACATATGTGACGTGTGTCTCGATGCATCCAGCCTACAATCTTTAGTTCAGAATCAGTAATGTTGGTAATTCACCAAAGGATGTGCAGTTTATCACACATAGACCAATCTGTGGTGAAAAACGAACACCACAAATTGATTTGAGCCCCACTAGAAACCATTATCAGACAATGTGCTGGTTAACTTCCAGTGGCAATACAATTAGGTCACACATTCATCAGTGTCTGTGTGTGACAGTTTCCATCATAACCCAAATTTATTGTTGTGAGGGCAAGAAGTTCCAACTCACTTCTCTGTGCTGGACTTCGATGTAATGTGTGTTTTTTTTTTTTTTTGTCAGTTGACTCAGTTGCCGCTTTATGACCCTCTTTCTTTTTATTGAGCAAGATTGGCTCGGTCAGGACATACTGTTCATGTGATGAATTCTTTATGCTTTGACAGAGGGAACTCCGTTTGCTGGTGGCATTTTCCGAATGCGTCTGGTCCTCGGGAAGGACTTCCCTGCTGTTCCACCCAAGGGGTATTTCTTGACCAAGATTTTTCATCCCAACGTGGGTCACAAAGGAGAAATCTGTGTCAACGTCTTGAAGAGGGACTGGAAGGCAGAACTCGGCATCAGACATGTCTTACTTGTAAGAGGGATCATCAGTCTTTGTTGTTTGGATTCTCAATTGTGTTGTTTTTAGCTGTGGTGGATTAAAACATGTGGTGGCGGTACCAGGTACCTCCTAAACCCTAAGAGAAATCAAAGCCCCCGGCTCTTTCACACACACCTCTGCCCTTGACTTAATTAATAAATAATAACTGGACTTCTGCTTTACACATTCTCATGCTGTTACTCATGTTGTATCAACTCTTAGGTGTGTGTTACTTTAGGTAAAGGCTATTACTAGATTAAGTGAAACTAACCTTCCATCCTCTCTTACGTTTCCCCCCACAGACGATCAAGTGTCTCCTCATCCATCCCAACCCGGAGTCGGCCCTGAACGAGGAGGCGGGACGCCTGCTCCTGGAGGACTACGCGGAGTACGAGTCCCGCGCCCGTCTGCTCACGGAGATCCACGCCATGGGCGGGCCCGGCGGGACCTCCGGGGCCCCCCAGGACCCTAACGACGGCCCACAGCCGAAGAAGCACGCGGGCGACCCCATGAAGAGAGCGGGGCCCAGCGCGCCAGCGGTGCCGGCGGCTCTGGGTAACGGAGCTAACGGAGCCAGTACCACCACCAGCAATAGCAACAATAGCAGTAGCACTAATAATTTAGCAGGTAAAAAGAAAGCAGATAAAAAGCGTGCGTTGAGGCGACTTTAATACCTCATTATAATTCAGTGTGTGTATGTGTGCGTGTGTGCGAGAGTGTGTGTAAATATAAATATTGAAGTGTGCTGATGATGTTTTTGTTCCCTTTTTCCCCCCCCCGACTCTTTCTACCACTGATTCAGACTGTCCAATTTATACTCCCATTTTAGCCTTTTCTGCCGGTTTGTCTCGTCCTGTTGACGTTACAGGTTTGTTAATTGTTTCCATACCTAAAGACGCAATGACAGAGGTTTGTTCCTCCTTTTTAGAAGAAGCAAGCGCTTCGTTGCAAAAATCAGATGAATGGCACCTGAAATTCATTAATGAGACATTAATGGGCTTCATCTTTTTTAGACTCTCCTATAAATGCCACTGTGATGGTACTGTGTACTGATCAGCTGGACTGCATGAACCAAGTTATGATTTATAGTTAATCAGATTTTCAACATGAGCTTCAAGGAAATCATGGCAGAAGTTTCTAATCAATTATGCAACGTCGTTGGGAGAGAAATATTGTTAATGTCACACAGAATAAGAATCAGTTCAAATCGTTTTTTCACTTTGTGATCTCAATGAAGTTAAAGGTATGGAAAGAGTTAGCAGTAGACTAAAAAAAGTCTGTCATTATACATAAAATCTCTATCCCTTTAATTTTTTTTTTTTATTTTTCTAAAATGGTTTCACTGTCCAGTATTTTCAAGTTGTTTATAATTTACATGTCCATATTCAGCTGTCTTGTGGTTGTGTGCGAAGACCTAGATGAGTGGCCGTAAGGGACTAGGTTAGGTTGCAAGACATTATTAAAATGACAAAAAAAAGAATAATCTTTTATCTGTATTACGCATACAGTGGTGTGACTCGCTTCTACTACCCCTGCTCCCCTACACAGCAGTATGTGCTCTCAGACACCCAGCTCCCCAACCAGCCATGTGGGTACCAGAGAAGACATCAGTAGGAAAATCCTCCACGTTTGATAGAAATTGTCTCCCCACCTGTTGCACTGGCAGGATTTCAATGGGCAGGGTTTTTTTTTTTTTTTTTTCCTCTTCCTCTCTCTGTACTAAATCCATACGGGGCCTACATTTCCCAAGGAAACACACCGAAGCTCTGACTTGGTTGGAATGGGGAAAATTTAAAAAAAAAAAAAAAGGTGCTTCTGAAACTCCTGTCTCCTCGCAAACTGTTAGGTGGATATTTTTGTGTCCATTTTAAATTATTTAAATTAATAAAACATTGAAATACGAGAAGTGAACTGAAAAACGTCTCATACTTGCTCTTTCATTGGATGCTCGCGTGAATATGGTGAGAATGAAGCTGTTCAGCGGTGAGCGGCTGCTGTTCGGTGATGTGTGTAGAATACCTCGTCTTGTTTGTAGGGGTCCACCGTTCCACAGCCATGGAATAACCATCATGAGCAAAGCGGTAATTGCGTCCACCCCGGCAGACCAGTGAGTGGAAGTGCCCCCAGTGGAGCGTCACTGGTCCGTCTAATGACGGCTCCTCTGGCCTCCCGCCCACCTGTGTAGAAATAGCAGCCTGCCATGCAGGTAATTATCAGGCCTTTCTGAGACACCTGGGGGGGCTCTGCAGCCCCCTTTACACCTGATCCGAGTGCTCCAAGAAACATGTCTGACATCCGTCTCATCCTATGCTGAAACCTCATCCTGTGACATGTAGTCACTGAGTCCAGTACATTTATTTGGCCTTTGGTTAAAATTGAGGAGGAAACTTCATTCATGTGCAGTGATTTACGAATGTGTTCCCAATGAGGCTGTGTGTGTCCAACATTCTGTTGGGCTTAAATGAAATGCCTTAACAGACAACGCAGCTCCGTGTCTTAATTGACAGTTTCGATCACGCTCCAGTGTTAAAGCCTTTTTCTTTTTCTTTTTTTTTTGCACCAGTCCTCTCCCCCCTTCCCTGTTTTCATCGCTTTCATAATTGCCACCAACATAATGACACAGTTGCTGTGGCAACCGTATCTCTGTGTGTCTTTCTCCATCTCTCTCCTCCATCTCTTTCACACACACACACACACACACACACGCGGTGATTCTCGGAAAAGGTCTTTCGTTGAATTTACCGGCTGCTTCCAGCTTTTCCAAGTTTCTTTTTCCTCTTATTCTTCCGAAATTGCGTTTTTTTAACGTCACCTATTCTTTCTCTTAACGTTGGTCAGAATTGACCAGAACATCCATCCCGCCCCCCCCTCCCT
Organism: Eupleurogrammus muticus; assembly: GCA_036785175.1. NCBI lineage: Eukaryota > Metazoa > Chordata > Actinopteri > Scombriformes > Trichiuridae > Eupleurogrammus > Eupleurogrammus muticus. The sequence goes on from JAYKQN010000032.1 coordinate 2,411,654, forward strand.
CCTCCTCCCCCCCACGGTGCTTTTTAAGCTTGCGTCCGCGCCGTTAACATGAAGCTGGTGGTTGACTCCGAGCGGCGGATGACGGCTGACCGCCACCGGTTGACCGGGGCCTGATGACCGACCCCCCCCGGCGGACCCCCCCCCTCCCCTCCCGGGCCAAGCCGCAGCCCGGTGCCGCCACGCGTCTCCCGCTGGGAAATCACGCAGGGAACCAGAAGCCTCGGTCAGTTCCACACGGAGAAAAGTTAAATTCGCGTTTTTTTTCGATCAGAAGCAGAAATAACCGCGAGAGTTCGCGAACTTGTGCGCAATAGTTTCACCGCTTTGCCGCTAATTTTGCGATAAGGGAAATCTAATTGGGAACTGTTAGCGTTACCCCCCCCCCCCTTTTTATCGCCCTCTCTGTCATGAACATGGATTATCAAACGCAGCGACAGCGCTCCGAATCTGCCGCACTTGTATAAAAAAGCGGACAAAAACAGGTGTCAGATCCAGCAGCGGTTCACGCCGTCCGGACCAGCACCAGGCGGACCGGCACCAGGCGGACCGGCACCAGGCGGACCGGCACCAGGCGGACCGGCACCAGGCGGACCGGCACCAGGCTGCAGCCGCGCTGAGACGCGCAGACAGTGCGCAGCCGCTCCTCCGCCAGCGTCAAAAGCCCGGAGCGACGCACAGGTAAGACACGACACTCTGCACCTTTTCTATTCCCTGTTTATTACCGCACCGCTAATTAGCGGATTACGGGCAGGGCTCGTTTTACACGTTGGCTGTGCGCTTTTGTGCGTATGTTTAAAAAATAAAACTAGTTTTGGTGTTTGAGAGACGCGTCCGCCTGACTGGAGGATGTGAAACACAAAGATAAATTGGATAAAAGCTGCGCACCAGAAAACAACCGCACACGCGCTGTTTTTGCGCTGTTCTACCACTTCTAATACTCAACGTCTTATGAGAATATTGATGTTTGAGGACGTTAAAACGCATCCAGCCGAACTACACACACACACACACACACACACACACACGCACAGGCACGGATACACCCACGCACTCAGCCTACTGATACATGCAAGTCATGTCCGTCACCCGCACGCTGCTTTACCGCAAGTTGCGACTTCTGAACATAATGAATGATGGATTGTGTTGTGACAGTGGTGCGTGTGTGTGTGTGTGTGTGTCCAACATCAGGCGCATGATGCAAAGTCATTGCGCAGCAGATATTTTCTGCAAAGACCGAAGCCTCCGCTGCTCCGCGTTTTTTCCCTCTGTGGTTATAAAGCCTCTTTTTTAATTTGTGCATCAACGTGACGTGTATCCACGATGTTTGTCTTCTTTTCTTTTCTTCCTTCACTGATTTGCATCACAATGCATCAATGCAAAAACGCGTCTAAAGAAAAACTAGAAGAGGAAAAAAAGAGGCCATTTTGTTTCATTTCCAACAAACACCTGTTGAAATTGTTGCATGCACTGCTACTCGGCAGCATCCTGCAAAATTAAATGAGTGTGTGTGTGTGTGTGTGTGTGTGTGTGTGTGTGTGTGTGTGTGTGTGTGTGTGCAGGGAGGGGGTGTTAGGTCATTTCGCTTTGACACAATTACAGCACAACAGCAAGAATCTGTAGAAACCTTTTGTCCTTCCTCCACTAACCCACGTAACTCCGATAATGCATCTTCTTCACAGCTGTGGATAATGTGCCCATCACTCACCGACACATAATATAAAGACATGCACCTTTTTTTTGCATGTTGAGTCACTTTAATGGAGTTAAAAAAAGGTATTATGTAAGATATTTTACAGATTTTTGGATTTGTGTTTGCAAAGAACTGTTTTTGAATGTGGGGGTTTTTACCCAGTGCTGTGATTTCACACGTTATTGGGGAGTGGTTTGGCTGTAAGGCCAGAAAGTCATCATCATCATCATCATCATCATCATCATCATCATCATCCTCATCATGATGAAGCCAGGGTTTTTTTTGGGGGGGGGGGTGATTTGGGAAGTTGAGCTCAGAGATTGGACAGATGTGACTCTGGATCGCGGCCTGACCAACGGGTGTAGATTGGATTCTGCCTCCTTCTCCTTCTCTTTCACTCTCTCACTCACACACACACACACACACACACAGACAGAGCTGCAGTGCTATTCTGAGAGAGTTAGCTGCCTCAACCCACGCACAGAATCTGAGAAAGAGAGAAAGGCAGAACGAGGGAGAAAGAGGAATAAAGGGGGGAGTGAGACTGACTAAAAGCAGGGTTTACAGGATCCTACTATAGTCTCTCACATGCACACTTGTTCACACACAAGGCTTTTTTTTTTCCTTCTTTTTGGGGACATTTGTTCTACAGTCTTACCCCCCTTCAAACTGCTCCAGCAGCAGCTGATTTGCAGCCTTCTCTGTGTGTGTGTGTGTGTGTGTGTGTGTGTGTGTGTGTGTGTGTGGCGTGTACTGCGTGTGCAGATCCTGTTTGTGTGATGTGCCGCGTTGTGTCGGTGAGTGCTGGGGAGAAATGTACTTGATTCCGCGCCACCCACACGCCGCCCTCCCACTCACGGTCGTCTCTCCTGCATCTCTGTACCTCTGGCTCTTTCCCGCTCGCCACTCGTCTTCTTTCTTTTTTTTTTTTTTTAAATCCCTACCCTGCGTTTATTCCTCTGCTTTCCCTTTATTTTTATTTTTTTTACCTCCATCAGGGAGAGCGTGTTGCTCCTCCTGTGTGACAGCCACACTAACACACACTAACACACATGCATTTAATTGCAAAATGAAAAAGAAATCAGTATTGCAGATGCACACACACACACACACACACACACACACACACACACACACACACATCAATAAGTGAGAAGAGGCCTTCCTTCTACCTTCTAATCATGTTTCTTGTTTGTGTTACAGACACACTCAACCAACACATTCCAGCTTCAGTTGTCGACATGTAACCCCCCCCCCCCTCCATCCATCCTTATTCCTCTGGAGACAATTCTGGAAATCAAGCAGAACATTTCAGAGAAACATCAGTCGGTGGGAGAGAACTGCTGCTTTTCTGTCTCTTCTTCTTCTTTTTATTTTTTATTCCTCCACTGACCCCCCCCCCCCCCCTGGAAGGTTAGAGGAGCATGTAACTGAAACGAGTGGAGCCCTCGGTGATTTCAGCATTCTGTCTCCCCCATCTGTGCCTACGTTCCTCCGCCACAGATAGGGACGTTTTTGATAATTACATGTAATTATAATTTCTGTGGGAGACAGATTTGCCTCTGTCTATTATTGCCGACACCTCCAACACAATAACTCCGCGCACAATTACATATTTCTCGACAAAAAAAAAAAAGTGATATTCTTTGAACCTCAAGAGACGAATCGGGAACAATTCTACTCGCCATTCAGTTCACGTCTAATTGGTGATACGGTGAAATGACACTGGACAACTTTTGTGCCTAAAAGCTGAATACGGAACATTCGAAAATCCACTGTTTTTTTTCTGTGCGTTCTACAAGACGCTGGTTTGTGCTTACTTGCATGTGAGCTGATCCTCCGTCATTATCGGCCCAATCAGCGCCAGCCTGCGCCAGGCGGGCGCGTTGATCAGACCTTAGAAAAGACCCAGATGAAGAACGTGGTGTAACTACGGATGCTGCGAGTGCCTAGAACAGGTCTGTGGAGACCAGGTGTTGTTAACGCTCAGTTCTGTGGTGCAGTCTGTTAATCACACTCAATTGTTTACAATGCCAAAAAAGGCCCCAACCACGCGATGAGGAACCTTTTTTTTTTCTAGGAAAATAATTGCTTACAGGTTCGATAATGAATGTATGTAATGCCAGACTGAAGTAGTCCACCAGGAACAGTTTACATCTGCTCCCAGCCATAAAACTACTGTTGCTCAAGTGCCATGATCAGCACAGGAATGTACAGGAACGCCATATTGTATTGAGAAGTCTTTTTTTTCTACAGGCCTTTGTGCACGTGGCGGCTTAATTGGTCAGTTTGTCCTTTTCCACAGAGCTGCAGCTACGGTTTTAGTGAGACGTGTTTCCACTGGAGCAAAAGAATCAGCTCTAACGCCACGAGTCCGTGACCCCGTTCTAAAACCGTACCGTATACGTGTCCAATTCCCGACGACACAAAAACAGGCCGAACGTTCCTGAATGAAACGGCTGATACGTCAGCGATATCCAGTCCGTGCTGCTGGAGCGTTCCACCTGCCGCTTTAGCGGGTTCAGCCGCATGAAGCGGATGCGGCGTTGCAACCGCGTTGACTCAACAACAGAAAATAGATCTCTTAGTCATGTAAAGATGACGCCCACCGCCAATCTCCGAGTCCTCGCCGTCTCCCTGCTCTCCCTCCTCACCGTCGTCGTGGCGACGTCCCCGTCCCCGCCCCCCCCCTCCACCGTTCACGCAGCAGCTCCAGGGCCGGGCCAAGGCGCCCGAGGGGGAGGGGGTCCTGGAGACGCCGCCCAGGCCCCTCCCCCAGGTCATGTTCCCCAAGAACGTGACCTCGGCGGAGGCCCTGGCGCCCCCGCTGGGCGCCGCCCAGGTGGCGCCGCGGCAGATCGACGTGTGGATAGACGGGTGCCGCGGCTACTACGACGTCATGGGCCACTTCGACAGCGCCTTCAACTGCTCCAAGGACACCTTCATCTACTGCTGCGGCACCTGCCACTACCGCTTCTGCTGCCCCGAGCGCAGCCGCCAGCTGGACCAGGACCAGTGCAAGAACTACGACTCGCCGGACTGGGCCAAGCCGCAGACGGACGCCATGGACATCCCCGAGGACCTGGGCCCTGACGTGGACTTCGACCCGCTGAAGCAACAGAGCCACAACACGGGCTTCGTGATCGGCGGCGTGATCGTGTTCATGGTGGCGGTGGCCGTGGGCATCAAGGTGGTGTTCAACAAGGTCCAGCAGGAGGCCAACCAGAGGGACCTCAACATGCCCAGGTCAGACCCGCTGGACCTGCACTTAAACATGGCCTAGTTCGGCTCAGAGTGATATCAGTCATCTTCTGAAATGAATTTGATCTCAGAATTGTCTTGTTTTGCTCCTGTATAACATTGATAGTAAACATTTCTGGCCTTTTTAATGGAAATGATTCTTGTGTGATGAAGAATATTCATACCTGAAGCAAACCCGACTTTCTTAGAAATTAAGACGACAGTTTGAGACGGTTTCAAATCTGGCTTTTTGACTTTTTTTGCATAGCGTATATGATGGAAATAATAGTTGAAAAGTCTGGTTTATGAAGAAACCTGCACAGTGAAACCAGAAATGTTCCACTGAAAGTTCCTCTGTAGTCCTCCCATGTCGGGATAATTTACTGTAGAACACTTCTCGTGTGTTCTTCTGTATATTTCTATTAGACTGAGACTTCTGACTCTATTATCTCCAACAAACAGATTTCTCCATTTCATCTGCTCACTGATGCAAACGTGAAAATGTGTTGGTCATACAGTGAAGCTGTGTAGTAAATATGTCTCTAAAAGCACTAAAATTGCTCTGTGAGGTTGATGTTGAGGTGAATCTAAGCCCTGACGCTTTCATCCTCACATGAATACAGCCCATTATCAGCGATTTCACTGTGCAACATAAAACACCTATAATGGCAAATATGGAAATTATATTATGCATGCTTCTTAAACATGAATTGGATTTCAACCTTGTTTGCAAAGATCATCCCAGCAGCAGATCATCTGTCTTTGGTCACCAGGGCCCTGGTGGACATGTTGCGGCACCAGTCGAGCCCGGTCCAGCAGGACGAGAGGAACAACAGCGTGGCGCTGGCCGTGGGGGACGGGCAGGGGACGCTGGGGAGGCCCCCGAAGAACCTGTACGCCCCGGGTCTGCCCAGCAAAGACAACAGATGTGAGGGGCTAGGGCTTCTTCTTTTTTTTTTTTTTTTAACTTTGCAAAATAGCACAACGGCAGCATTTATGATCTTTGTGCAGAGAAGACGTCCAGGCTCATGTCTGTGTGTGAATGCATGCATGTCTGTCTATAGTATTAATGTTTTAATAAAAGCATGTGTATGGTGGATTCTGGGGATATATTCTCCTAAAATATGAGCCTCTGTGCATAAAACATCAGCTCAAGGTGAATTGATGAACTTCGTCTTTTCACGAAGATGAACTGCAAACCGCCCGACGTCCATTTTGTGGAGCCGATTACCTCATATTCTCTTTTTCTTTTTTTTGACTTACAGTGGGTAATCTGCAGCACAATTTCATCCACTCGTCAGGCTCCAGCCCCAAACACACGGCGACCATCGGTAAGGCAGCTGGCGACGGCCTCGTCCTGTAAATTGCTGCAGTCGTCACAATGCTTCATTTATTTCATTCACTTTCGTTTTTTTTTTTTCCCGAGCTCTAAACTAGACTCTTTCATCCCAACAATGATAATGATTATCGTGGCTTGTGTGAAAGCGAGTTAAAATCTGTGTGTTCCTGGTGAATATTTCACTGCTGTGTGTGTGTGTGTGTGTGTGTGTGTGTGCATCCAGAGGAGCAGATCTCCTTCAACACACTGTTTATTTTTTTGCGTGCACAGAGCGAACGCCCCGCATGAACAACGCCCAGCTGGCGGCCGGCGGCACGCTGCTCTCCAGCAAACACAACAACACCAAGGCCCAGCCGGCCTTCCACCACTCGCTGCACAACCTGGCCCAGCTGCCCCCGTCCTACGAGAGCGCCACCAAGCCCGAGCTCAACAGATACTCCTCGCTCAAGCGGCTCGGTGAGTCGCCGCGAAAACCCCGGGGACGCTGGAAGGCGTGGCGTGGCGTGACGCAGGGAATTCTGAAATATTCTGTTTGTGTTTTCAGAGAAAGGTCTGGACGAGTACTCGTCCGGGTACTGCACCACCAAGCGCCGGCCCCACACGGCCCAGCCGGCCCTCCAGTCCTCCCAGTACCACCTCCACTGGGGCGGGGACTACACCCTGAGTGGGCGGGGCACCCTCCCCCGGCACGCCGCCCGTCCCTGGATCCCGCCACCGCCCGCCGGGATGCCCGCCTCGCCCACCCCCAACCCCTACCCGCTGGACCCCCCGGAGCCCCAGTACAACCCCAACTACGACACCCTGTCCAAGCCCCCCAGGAAGGTGAAGTCCACCGACCAGCTGCTGAACATGGGGGACGTCCCCGGCAACACGGGCACGCTGTCCCGGATGTCCAAGAACCAGCAGCACCAGTACTACAAAGCCATGGCCGCCTCCGGGAAGAACTCCAACACGCAGACCCTGACCCGCAAGACCCAGGACCGGCAGGACAGGCAGGACCGGCAGGACCGGCAGGACCGGCAGGACAGGCAGGACCGGCAGGACAGGCAGGACCGGCAGGAGCGCCTCCTCATGTCCCCGGACCACCTGGAGGACCGGATGGGGGTCCCGGGGATGGGTATCGTGGACCCGTACGCCCACACGGGGGGCGTCGTCCCCACGCTGCCCCGCCAGCAGAAGGCCCAGTCCCAGCAGAACGTGTGCGCCACGCCGTCGCTGGACCGCCACCACATGATCAAGATGAACTCCCACCCCACGTCCGGGCGGGAGCAGGAGCGCGGCGCCGCCATGACGGGCCACGTGAGCGGCGGCCTGGGCTGGGCGGGGGAGATGCCCGGGGCGGGGGTCGTCATGGGGACGGGGACGCTGGGGGGCCACAGCGCCAGGAGGATGGCCTTCGCCGCCAAGCGGCAGAACACCATCGAGCAGCTACACTTCATCCCGGGGGGAGGGGGCGGCGCGGCGCCGGTGGGGGGCGGGGGCGGCGGCGGCGGGAGTCAGGGAATCAGGACGGGGAGTAAAAACGAGGTGACGGTGTGAGGAAGAGTTTACCCCCCAGCAAAGGTCTGGGATAGATCACCCTTCTATTTAACTATTAGATTTACTACAAGTAATACATAACAACTAGAGTACAAGTATCGACTATAGTAACAGTACGACGTGTTTAGGCTATTCAAATTAGTGTTGTAATTAAATAGCTTGAATATGATTACTCATAAAATTTTAACTTTATAGTGGGGAATATCTGTTCCAGTTACGTGATAGCCGACATCAGCCATATTTTGTAACAGGAATCGCCATAATGCCATATACAGCGGTGCCATTACTGGTGGAAGGACTGACTGGGAGGGGGAGACAACACCAACACAAGTGATGTTCATACTTTTCTTTTTATATATAAATATATATACATATATATGTTTTACAAAAAGTACTCAGGAGCCATATTAGACAGGGAAACGGACGATGACGAAAAAGGAGGTCGAGGACCATGTGGAGATTTTATGAGAGAATTAAGCTGGACTGTTTCCCTGCTCGCCCCCCCCCCCCCTCGCCGACACTGATTTATTAAGGTGAATCTCAGGGGTGAGCGGCACCCCCCTCTACCCCCCCGGCCCCCCGCTGAGCCGACCTCACCCTGACACAGGGAGACAGAACTGGTTTCAATCGCTTCCTATATATGAATCAAAGCGCGAGGTGGGGGCTGTTTTTATTTTTTTAGGGGATATAAACTCTTTCAGGAGTCCTCACCCCCCCTTAATTCAAGCGGCGGACAGACCCACGCTACCGACACGATGCCTGGGTTGCCTCGTTTTCCATGTGACCTTAGATCGAATCAGAGGAAGTGCTCTACAGATGTTATTAGACCAGATGTGGGTGAGTGTTTCCTAACGTCCCATCTATAGATCAGGACCTAAAATCAACGGGCTACCAAAAAACCAAGAGCCATCAGCCGTATTATTATTATTATTATCACTACTAAACAGGAGAGTTGAGAGGAGTGTTAAGTTTACCAAGAAAAACGGCAACTTGCTTTAATGCAGGTTGTATATACACATATATATGGAGCAAATTTCTTTTTTAAACAGAGCACAAATGAATAGAACCATGACGCAGAGGTTGCACTTGCACAACTGTCCTTCAAAAAGCCATTTTATGGAGATACACAGAAAAAAAACAAAAAAAACACCACAGAGGAAGCTGTTCTGACAATCACCGTTTTACTACGCTCGCCCGGGGGTGACGAATTACAGTCAGCGATATTTTGTACAGTCAGAGATTTTTTTTTTTCGGCTCCGGGTTCGAGCCGACGGAGAGAGAGAGAGGCACGAAGTCCTGCGAGGCTCCGAGAAGCTGGAAGAGACTTGGGATGGTTAGGAAGCCCTTCCCATCCTCCCACTAAGACCTTGCTGTATCATAACGCACTTCAGCCAGTATGAGTATAAAACAACAAAAAAGAGAAAAAAAACCTTCATCAATAACAACGCTTATCAATACTAAGGGCTATCCTATCCTATATACTGTAGTATGTGATATCTGTGGTCCATATAAAAAATGCTATCTCTTTCTCTTGATTTTGTGTTGATATTGTCATGATGTATTAAGTATTAACGTGTACAAAAAAAAAGAGCAATTCAAGCACAGTTCAAAGAGAAACACACACTTTTGCACAAATTCTATCCCCTGATATTCTCACCAGACACAAGTATACTGTATAACGTACGGAGTTTACGTTCCGTACGAGCACGGCCGGAAGTGTGACTGATCAATGGAGGACAGGAGGAATTTTGGAGAGGATTTTTTAAAATGTATTTATTTTTGTTAAATCAAGGGAAATCACAGGTAATTACGTCGATCAAAGAGGGAATTTGTTCGCTTGGCTTTTTTTTTTGTTCAGTCATGTGAGAGAATAGAAAGATGAAATGCTGATGAGCAGAAACACAGACTTCATTCGGACAATCTTCCTATACACAGTGCTAAATGTAGTTGTTATGAATATGATGGAGTGTTATTATTATGAATTATTATAACTGTTATGGTTATTATTAACAATTATCTTACAATGTGATGTTCTTTTACTTGGTGGGATTTAAGTGTTTATTGTTTTTTTAGATAAACTAGCATTCTCACGACTAGGTTTTTTTTTTTTTTTTCATACATCGGGTCATGAATTCAAGTTTTTAAAAAGGAAAAAAAAAACACACACAAAAAACAAAAACAAAAAAACCATTCCAAATCTTCTTGATGCATGCCAGCTCCATTTCATTGAGAGGCATTTACAGTAAGCCTGGATTTTTTTAAGGTCATTGATGCTTTTACGAGCTGTGTGTACCGTGCCTAGACATCGGCCTTACGACTTCTTGATCTCAAGTGATTACTGAGCTTTCCACTCTGGTACAAAAAAAAACACATACCGTATTTTCAGGACCATAAGGCTCCGTACTAAAAGGCTCAGCCTCAGTTCTGTGTGTCATTACTGTATTTAACACACACATAAGGAACCTAACTATAGGGGAGGGATTATATACACACATAGATATATACACACATAGATATATACACATAGATATATACACACATAGATATATACACACATAGATATACACACACATAGATATATACACACATAGATATACACACACATAGATATATACACACATAGATATATACACACATAGATATATACACACATAGATATACACACACATAGATATATACACACATAGATATATACACACATAGATATACACACACATAGATATATACACACATAGATATACACACACATAGATATATACACACATAGATATACACACACATAGATATATACACACATAGAGCGGGAGCTAAACTGAGTTTGTTTGTGCTTTATTTAAGTATTGATTACAAAGTACTAACATTTTTTAATCATCATGGTAAAACACACGGATAAAACAAGCACACAAGTGTGTGTATTTAAAAATAGAGCGGGGTAATGTCATCAATCAAACCATCAAAGTCCTCATCCTCTGTTTCTGATTCCAACAGCAGCTAAATCTCCATCAAACATGCCAGCTTCACTTTCTTCACCATCAGAGTCACTTTCCTCTAAATGATGCGTTATAATCCGCTGGAAGTTGCTGCGCTATCGTAGTCCTGGTCTGGATGGAGAAATGGCACCGAAACAAAAGCACCAAGACGGAAATGTTCAATTTTCATTTCTTCTGCTGCTTTACTGCTTTTAGTCGAATGGTGACCATCAGAACGCTTCTCCCACTCGTTCTTTGCTCTGTGATCCACTGATCCAGTCTTTGCTCTGTGATCCACTGATCCAGTCTTTGCTCTGTGATCCACTGATCCAGTCTCTGCTCTGTGATCCACTGATCCAGTCTCTGCTCTGTGATCCACTGATCCAGTCTCTGCTCTGTGATCCACTGATCCAATCATTGCTCTGTGATCCACTGATCCAGTCTTTGCTCTGTGATCCACTGATCCAGTCTCTGCTCTGTGATCCACTGATCCAGTCTCTGCTCTGTGATCCACTGATCCAGTCTCTGCTCTGTGATCCACTGATCCAGTCTTTCCTCCAACTCGTACCACCTGTCTTATGTCTTAAACTCAGCTGTGTAGCTGATTTCCTTCAGTTTAAACTGTGCTTTATCAGCGTGTCTCTTTACCATTTTCAGGTTGTTAAAACAACGATGTTCTGCATAACGCACATCCCCGTTATTTTATCTACAATCCATGCCCACACTTCCCCTACATGCAGACATAGGGAGCACCACACATTTTGAAGAAAGTAGAAGTCTTTAATGTGGCCTTATAGTTGTGAAAATACGGTAAATATCTATTGACAACAAATCTGCAGCCTTCTATGTGTGGATGTTCTAACAGGGAGGGATGAATGTGCCAGAAGTTCCCAACTCCACCAGACCACAGACGGTCTGTTGTCTGACTGACGCGATAACGTGTGGGTTTGTACACACTGGAAAAAAAAAAACCCTTGATGCCATAACGTACTGTGTGTGTGTTCAGATGAATGTTTACTACACGGGTCTAGGAAAAGAAAAAAAAACGGAAGTCTCAAGGAAAAACCCGGATGCTTCGATCGCGGTGTGTTTTTTTTTCAGGGAAATAGGACAGATGACATACAGTAGTATTAGATTTTTTAAATAGAGCCACAAAAAAGGTCTGTAGCAAAGTCTGTAAAATTCTCACAAGCCATATCCATCGAAAACTCATTATCACGATTTTATAAATGGTTAATCTAATTTGTGCGAGTGTTGTATTTTGTATAGCTAGTACAATCAGAATATTTTAAGTGATCTCTTCGACATTAATTTGAGGATTCAGCAAATTATGTGTTAGTATTTAATGAATTGTACAGTGCCAAACTCATAGCATTTTGTTGTCTTTCTATTGCCACGGCCTCTTCACGGCGACTGGGGGCTTTTTCTTTTACACGACTGAGAACTAATGTTCACAAGAGTAGTTTTCTGAAAGAAATGAATCATTATGGCGTGTGTTTCTGCCATTATGAGTTCGTTTTCGAGCGAGGATGGTTAAAGGCCACCTGAAATGTAAAAAAAAAAAAGCATTGCCAGTAGTAAATCTCATGGGCAGGGATCATGGCCAGTTAATGAAATTCATGTATTTATTTTCATGGCTATAAAAATTCCAAAAAAAGGACCCTTTTTGTTATTGTTCAATGCATTGATCCCCTTGGATATGACAGTGACTTATAAAAAAAGAATTTGTATAATAAAGTTGGTGGGAAAAACGGTTTGTGGTTTTATTGCAGAGTTCTTGTTCTTGAATGATTTGTGTCACCTTGGTTGTGAATGATTAATCCAGGATTTATTCACTGAGAATTAACTATAATATTAACTATAACCTCCTTATTTCTCAAAATTTCCAAATTAAAGCTCCGCTTATATTATATTCTCAATTATCTATGTGTGCAACATTTTACAGATCTACTAAACTAAAGAAGCAAACACACTTTACCATGCAACACAGCAAAAACACAAACTAGACTTTGTTGTTTTTAAATTCTACTTCATAATCTCTGAAGGGAAAACTTGTGTTTAAGGAGCTAAAAGTTCTAAAATGACAAACATTTCTGTGTGAGATCTGACAATTACAGACAATGCCAACCCTAGATTTATTATTTATTCTACATGCAGTTATCTCTCATTTGCCTTGTACATATCTGTCTTCTATTCTCCTACAACACTGAGCGATAAATACTGCAAAAGAAAAACCTCTGACAGACAATAAGTCTGTTCCAAGGCATCAAACCAGAAACAACAGCTCTATATATATATTAACAGAATGTGTCTCAGCGTTGAGCACACACACACACACACACACACACACACAATGCGATAAAGATTAAATCCCACATCGCTGTGAGACGTTGTATAAGCCGCGGCCGTACAGCAGTATGCCACAGGGAGTGCATAACATGCTTTTTCTTTTTCCTCTTCAAATCATTCACAGCTTCACAGCCTCCGAGTGCAGGTCATATCACGCTGGATCCTTACAGGGAGGAGATGGATCTCATATTTAAAACCTCCTGCGGTTACAGTTATTGCACCGAGATGCAACGGAGGCCTGAATAAAAAAGATAGATTTTTGCAGGAAAGGTGCACATGGGGGGAAAACAACGAGATTGTGTTTGATTTAGGCAGCGGCCGTCGATGCATTACAATCATTGCAATTTGCACATTAGGCCACCAGGAGGTTCAGTGGATGCAAAAGTGTGCATGGAGGCTCAGAATCACACATAGCCTTCGTTTAAACCTCTGACTGTTAACATACAGGGCGACTGCTGCGTTTATGATGTGTAGATACTGGAGAAAGAGGAGCAGTGAAACGCTAAGAAGACAAATTCACACTTGAATAGGAAACGTAGCCTGTGTGTGTGAATCAATGCTTTTTTTTACGGCCTTTTATGGACCAGAGTGAAAGATTCTGTGTGCTACACGCTGCGTGCACACGATCATCATCCATCAGCATACCAACCCAGGCATGATTAACATCCTTAAAAAAAAAACATGGAGCGGCGCGGAGAGGAAATTATTCACATCTCTGTGATTAAATTGATTGAATCAAATCCAAGATGTGGGCTATGGGATGATGGGGTTTATGATTTTGTCTGAATTCAATGCTGAATAGGGAACGATGCTAAAACTTGGTATCAGATAGTTTAACTCATTTGACATTTCAAAAAAATCATGATACAAATGACAAGAAACCAACATGAACACACTATGTACATTTTAACAGACCTGATGAATGCTTCCTAAAACTGTATTTTATATATTTTTTTTACTTTTGCATCTTGCCAAACATGACTTGTCACTGATCCTTATAATAACCATCATGGCATATGGTCAAACATGAGTAATAAGTATTTTGCACCAGTTACACGTCCAAATCTCATTTCATGCTATGAAAAGTTATAGCTGATGTATTATAGTGGTGTATTATCAACTTTCCCTTTTACTTCACTATAATTCCCCTAACCTTTTCTACTACTACAAAATAAAATCTAAATTTTGAAAAAAAATGATGCTATCAACTAGTTCTAAATGATTTGTCACTAACCCATATGCATTTAAAATCAGAAAAAGACTGATGTACAATAAATATCAAATACTTTTGAGACCTTTACTCAGGTGATATTATAATTAGCAACTATTGATTTTCTGGTACTATATCTTTACCCTTTACTTTATACTTCTTTTTCAATTACATTCCCTAGTAATTGCATGTAGTCTGTTTTTTGGGACAATGACTAAACTGTCATATGGTGAAATCCAGATAGTTTACGTCTTTTAAAAAGGTTATATATAATATATATAAACTAGTTTTATTTTCTAGGTCGATGAATATTCAACAAAAGATAAACACTCAAGTAATATTCTAATTGGTGACTATTCATTATAATAATAATAATAATACTGACTATTATGTGAAACGATGATATGGTGCTAATATTGTTAATAATTAGTAATTATTAAAGGTAAAGATATGTTACCTCTATCTTTTTTGTTGATAATTATTTGCTAAGATTAAAAGTAAAATACTTTAGACAATTACCCTAAAATGATGTATCAGCAAAAAGTTTTTTTTTATTAAAAACACATGCAATCACGGGCGACACGGTGGTGCGGTGGGTAGCACTGTTGCCTCACAGCAAGAAGGTCGCAGGTTCAAGACCGCCTTGGGCCTGGGTCTGGGGCCTTTCTGTGTGGAGTTTGCATGTTCTCCCCGTGTCTGCGTGGGTTTTCACCGGGTACTCCGGTTTCCTCCCACAATACAAAAAACATGCTCAGGTTAATTGGTAAACTCTAAATTGCCCATAGGTGTGAGTGTGAGAGTGAATGGTGTGTGAATGGTGTGTGTGCCCCACGATTGGCTGGCGACCATCTGGGGTGTATCCCCCTGCCTCTCGCCTTAACGCGCTGGGATAGGCTCCAGCAGACCCCTGCGACCCCGAAAGGGAATAAGCGGGATAGACAATGGATGGATGGACATGCAATCACCTACTTTTTAAAATCTAGGTGGATAAAATATAATAAAAACAATAATAGTATAATAAATATAAAATACTTTAAATACCACTCAAGGAATATTCTAATTTGTGATTTTTTATAATAATAGTAATAGTGACTTTTATTTAGAATAATGTTATGGTGCTAATATTGATAATTATTGGTAACTACCAGAGATAAGATGTCTTTTTTTTAACTTAACTGTGGCTTTTAATTAAGACAATTAACCTAAAAATGTTGTATCAGAAAAAAAAATTAAATTAAAAACACATGCAATCACCTACTTTTTAAAAATCTAGGTGGATAAAATATAATAAAAATAAAAAAAAAACAATATTAGTATTATAAATATCAAATAACACTCAAGGAATATTCTAATTGGTGATTATTATTAATAATAGTAATAGTGACTTTTATTTATAATAATGTTATGGTTCTAATATTGATAATGAATTGGTAACTACCAGAGGTAAGATGTCTTTACTTTTTTAACTTAACTTTTTTTTGACTTAAAGTCAATAATTGGTGATTATTATTAATAATAGTGATAGTGACTATCTATTATAATAATGATATGGTGCTATCATATATATATTATTTGGTAACTATCAGAAGTAATGATGCTTAACTTGTTTTACATTCCTGGGTAAAAAGGCATGTGGTGTGTTTCTCTGTGTAAAGTAATAGCCTGCAGCAGCTTTTCCTCCATGTGTTGTTCATGGCCTCCAGCACAAGGCACCGGCCATTACGCAGCCTCCCGCCGGGGGGGTGACTTCTCCTGTCGTCGGCTACGAGGGGGGGGCTGCTTGAGTAGGGGCACAAACTAGCCGGGTTTTTTTTGTAACGTGTGACCAAACGGCGGAGGTGTGTGTGTGTGTGTGGGGAGGGGGGGGCACCGTGTGAGCCCGAACAACTGCCCGCGAGCCCCGCTGCTGCCACCCGGAAACGTTACAAGGGCCGGAAAGGACCAATGTTAAGGGAGCACACGTCACTCGCTTTCACCCAAAAAATATCATCACCCGACCGTCCAAAATTTTCCCCAGGCCGCCGAACCGCTCGGCGAACGCTTCCCGCCGGCCGCGGACGGAACCCGAACCCGATGGCAAGGAGGCGGCGGCCGCGTCCGTCCGCGTTGATTTGTGAAGGAGGGGGGGCACCGCGCGAGCTTTTTACCCAGCGCAGCATCAGTGAAAAATGGCTCTGACTAACGACTGGAAAACACCACGCAGAAATGGACGCTGGACGGTAGCTGCTAAGCTAGGCGGTTTTTAAGAAGAAGGCGTGACGGGGCCCTCGTCCATCCGCGACCGCGTTCGCCCCGCGACTTGGGGAACGCGTAGGTGAACATTTTCTTCTTGTTTGAGCCACGCAGCATGAAAATGCGGCGGCGGCGGCGGTGCGTGAAGCCGCTCGTCTTGCGTGCGATTTAATGCTGTAAGTTAGCAAAGCGGAGCGCGGCTAATGCTAGCGGCGGCGGCAGCAAACAGGCTAAACACGCCGAACACCGTGCAAAATCGGATGCTAAGAACCGTGAAAGTTTCGCATGCAAGTGCCTCCAATGTTTTCTTTCTTTCTTTTCCTTCTCTTTTTTGTTTTTTAAGATGATTTTTTACTGAATATTAGCTCATGCTAATTCAGCCGCCTGCTCCGTTACTTGCGCCTGTAACGTAAACTTACTGCTTATGTTTACGTTGTGCAGATAGTGTGTGTGAATATCGCTGTTAATTTGTGGCGTTTTTCTGCTTTTTCTTCACAGGCTTAAAAAAACAACAACAAAAAACACACAAACAAAACATGAGAGGCAGTGAAATATGCGATAAATTCTCTTCCTCATCTGAGCGGATTGTGTTTCCATGTAGGTTCATCGGATCGATTAGAGGAAACGGTAAGAATACGAGAGGTGAGCAAAAAAAACGAGATTCCACCTTTTTTTTAGCCTTTTCACAAGTACATTAATGCATTTCAATAATCATGCTATATTTGTTGTAATACTTGGTTTATAATTGAATTCATTTGCATTGTTGTCTTTTTTTCCCCCTGTTCACTTTTTCATCAAAGAGAAGTATCTTCATTATTAAATTTGTTTGTCTTTTTGCTGCTGTTGGTGGTTTGTAGATTAGATTTACCTCAATGTATTTGCAATTGCACAGTGTAAGTACCCAAATCAAGTTTACGATCTAACTATATAATGCAAGTGGAAGCAAAGTCATCCCATATGTATTTATAATGTATTTAAGGACTAAGAATTAAATTGCAACCGCTGTTTGTTGTACCTAATGACTGCATGCCATTGGACTAATTTGTAATTGAAAAATTTAAAAAAATGCAAATGGAGGGAAAAATATCAATTGTAAAATTTGGGTCATTATTGGGGTTTGGAAAATGTTCTTAACTGAGTTTTAAAAGAGGATTGGATGAAAATGATTAACATTTTTTTGCAGGACAAAATTTGACCTGCATTTGAAAAACATTGTGTAATGCTGTCCGACGTACTCTTCCACACAATGAGTAGTTTCATGCCGAGAAAGGAAAACCCGGATAAGGGACTGACTATCCCAATGATTTCTACCAATTTATGCGTCAGAACTATTCGGTAAGACACCGTGGATGCCAATCTCTCGTGTAACAAGGTATGCAGAAATATAACGTAAGGCTCCTCAAGAAAAGAATAACACCATAACCAGACAAATCCTCACATATGTTATCTAATATCTAATGCCATTTTATCATCAGCCTTGTTTTTTCCTGGTTTTTCATCAAGAAGATGGGTTCCAAAATGTTGGAGTTACTGCAGAACAAGTCACAGAAAACTTAGTTCTCCAGTACCCTGAGTGCTAACACTGTCCAATTGTAAAAACCCTAACAATAATGAAAAACATTCACAAAGAATAATAACCACACTGTAACAGGCCCAGTTTTAGTGGCTGAAACTTGATTTCTGTATAATGCAGTGTTTATTCTTGTGTCAAACAGGATTTTTGGTTAACACAATGTAGTAAACGCAAGTCATTATTTGCAGAATAACAGGGAATCCACCAGTATTAGTGGTACAATTAAATACACAAAACCTGCATTTAACCAAAAGCGAGGCACCTGCTGTTTGATGTTTTTTCTTTTCTCTTTTCTCCATTCAACACTGTCACATCTGTGTTCTGTTCTACTGATAGACAGTCTTGCATACTGTGTTTCATGCTAATCATCTCAACTGAGGATAGAATACGGTGTGTGATCCATTACAGAACTACAGCTGCATGAATGACTAGGTGTATAATATTGTAATGTAAAAGTCACACTTAAAATATACTTTAATTGTACCTTCAAGGTGTACTCCTAACTCTTAGGATTGTTGAAAATAACTTTTCTATACTATAGATGTTTATATTTACCCCCCTCATAGTAAGTAATAATGAAACAATAGTGAAAATGAGCATTCATTCACCAATTCTAGTTGTGCTGTAATTTCAGCAGAACAACCACGTGGTAAGTTATTAATATGGAATATTCCATGTGATTATTCATGTGATTGGGTGGCGAAAAAGTAGAAATGTCTTTGAAGAGATGCCGTTTAATAATTGCATATGTTCATTTGATGTAGACTCATTGTTCTATTTTTCCAGTTAAACCGGTTTCCGTTTACAATGGTCACATCCTGAGCTTTAGGGGTATAAATTGGAAAACTAGTATCTGTTATTTTGGTTTGTAATTTCTCATAAACTTGTAAAAGAGAAAAAAAAAGTTTGAAATATGTATTTAGACAATAACATACCCATTGTTACTGTATTATTAGCATTGTATTTTATATTGTTGTCTATTTACCTTTACAATAATATCTTGTTTGTAAGATTCATGCAATTGGTTGGATTGGATAAAGATTTTATTGTCCTGTTGGTAAATTCTATTGTTTTGAGTCATTTGGGGGATTAAATGATTGGAAAAAAAAAATGAATGAACTCTAATAAGTAACAAGGAACAATCAGGACATATTGTAATTTCACACTTTTATTCATCGACTGAACAGTCAGGTTTCTCAGTAGAACCAAACACTGCCACAACAGCCTGGCACCCCCCCCCCCCCCCCCCATGCTGGTCGCCAGCCCGGTCACATGTTGCTGTGGGAGGGATGGCGTTCCATTCCTCGGCCAGGATTTGTTGCAGGTCAGCCAGAGTGGTTGTTGGTCACTCAGTTCAGTTTCACAGCAGCCATTGATATGAAATAGCAGGTGAACAGGTGTTAATTAATAAAACAAATTAGAAAGTTGCTCATCTCACCAGGCCGGGGACCAGCGTCAGCCTCGAGATATAGATCTTTCACTTCAACGGAGGATCCTGAATAAATTGTAAAATGACTAATATGCCTTGTTACCTTTCGAGTTCAATTATTCAAGCGCCCCAAACGATTCAAAACAATAGAGTCAATTCCGGCCGGGGAATAAACCGTTTGACCACGGAAGGTCACATTTCACTTGGAACTTCACCCAATTCTCATCCCATAATTGCATGATCCTGACGAATGAGACGTCGCAAAGGGAAATAAACAGGCTTTCAAATATTCTAGGATACATGGCTCATAATACAGTGGTAACAGCGATATAATGGACTATAAATATCTGAACTAGTTTAATAAATATGTATTTATTGCAACTGTCGACTCCAAACAAAGAGTCAGCTTAAGTTTGTTTTCTGGTTTTTGAAATTGATTAGAATCACACGAATTTAGAAGATATGCTCTATGTAATGTTATAGCACATACATAATTTCTGGAAGGGACTGATTTTTGTAGGGTCAGAAATAGCTTTTTTTCATTAAGGGGAAGTAAATGGAATTTGTTCAAAAGATTTTCCTGCTTTCCTCTATGACCTTTATCCTTTTTCTGAACTTTGTTTTTCAGCTGTAGGAACTTCTCGGCTCAACGCAGATGAGGAATCTTGCTTATAGATGAAGGAAAATGTCATTGCAGTAACTCTCAAGGGAAACAAGAAGATTGTCATTTGAACTGCTTCTCAAAAAATTATTATAAGCAATTTTGAAAATTAGTGGGAACTCGTCTATCAGTCAAAAAGACATTTTTTTTACCTTTTGATCTTAAAGTCATCTCATCAGCTACTCCACTGCTTTTGGACGTAAAGTGTGGGCAGTGGATGATCAAGAGGGAGTAACAGCAGCTGAACTGTACAGTCTGGAGAGACGAACTTTAGAGTCGAGCTGACATTCAAGTAGTTCTGGAAGAAGCAGTAGCATAACCTCACCCTTAGGGTAAAGATTGTCTTTCACCAGTCAGTGGTGGGATCATTGTTGCCGCTCCTAGCTCTGGAGGTTTGGCTCTGCACCCCCATGTGCCAGTGAGTGGGAAATGTTCCAATTTGGAAAATACAATTTGGACATTATAGAGATGTTAAGTGGGCACCAGGCCCACCAGTTCAAAGGCCTTGGTTTAGATCGACAACTACAGCATCAACAGCAAGTGCAACTTCACCAGCATCAACTCCAGCAGCAGCAGCAGCAGGCTGAGTCTTCTGGAGCTCTTCTGTCTGGACTTGGCTTGGGCCCCCTCCAGGGGTCTAGAGGTAACGCCTTTTCTGATTCTGCCTCCATTTTTGCCAAGATGAGTGCCCCTCCTCCCCCACCTTTACAACAACAGCCTTCCTCATCTCAGAGCTCTCGTTCAAAGTCAAGCAAGATGAGCAGCAGCGGCAGCTCAAGCCATTCGTCAGGCTACCCACAGTTCCTGCGCTCTTTCCACCCGTCTGAGGCAGCACTAGCACAGGAGCAGTTACACCCAGGCGTAGGCCGCTTTGAGCACTTTGCCGGGGGAAGTAGCAGTAGCGGGAGCACCGGGGGATTAGGAGGATTAGTAACATCAGCACCTCCCCCCCTGCATCCCGGCCTCTCTGTCCCCCAAGCATCACCCGGCCCCCCCTCTTCCTCTCCTTCCCCTTCAACCTCCGTGGCCACCTCTAACAACCCCTCTAGCAGCAGTGCAGTCAGCTCGCTGGGACACCAGTTGGTTGGGGCCCAGTCTGATGCACGAAGCCTTCACCAACAGTTTAGTTGCATGCTAGCCGCTAACCAGTACTTCCTCTCCGGCGTGCCCGCTAACTCTAGTTTAGAACAATTCCTGGTCCAACAGGGAACCCATAACCACTTAGGGATTGGTTTAAACCAGACAGGTGCGGAGCCCAGCACTAGTCTCGCTCCACCCCCCGCTTTGCATTCCTCTCACTCGCACGGCCACTCCACCCCCCAGCCACAGCAGGCCCCGCAGCTCTCCGCTCAGCAGCAGCAGCTTCCGCCTCACACCCTGTCTCATCCCCACACTCATTCCCATCCCCACCACCCTCTCCACCCGGGCTCCCAGCACTCGTCGCTGGGCGGCTTCGACTTCCAGGGCATCCCCGTGCTGTCGTCGAATCAGATAGCTTCTCTGATGCAGCAGGAGGCAGGTTTACCCCTCCCCTTGCCGCTCCATTTATCCCTGACGAAGGATGACGGTAAAGGGGAGAGCAGTGGAGGGGGAAACAGCAGTGGTGGTAGCAGCAGCAGCAGTAGGAGGAAGAAGGCCATGGCTGGCTATTTGCCACAGAGGAAATCTGATGGCACCAGTAACGGTGGTGGCAGCAGCAGCCACAACAGCCACAGTGGTAATCCTAGCACTAGTAGTAACGGTGGAGCACTTAGCCACGGGCAGCCCCCGGCCTTAATAGGCAGCGGGGTCGGTATGTCAGGTATGGGTGGAGATCCATCATCCCTCCTCGCCTCCTCATCCTCATCCTCATCTGTAGTTTCTTCCTCCTCCTCTGCTCCCTCTTCCACTGCTGCCTCAGTACTGGTTACTAATGATTCTCACCATTCTAAATCTGTTAACCAGAGCTCAATGCAACCCAACCCCGCAGAGTCTGACACAGAGCCCCTTTATAGCTGTGGAGAGTGTGGCAAAAGCTTTCCTCACCTTTCGAGCCTTCGTAGGCATATGCGCATGCATGAGCCAACCACAGCTGGCACTAGCAAAAGTGCCACTACTGGCCTAAACCCTATACACATTAAAACCCATACTGACCCCAGCCTTCCCCATTCGACCCAAGAAACTCCCCAGTCCTCCACCAATTCCTGTCCTAGCCCAGACAAAATATTTCATTGCCCTGAGTGTGGCAAAGGCTTTAAGAAAAAAGGGCACCTCCTGCAACATGGTGTAATACACTCTACGGCCCGCCCATATGGCTGCTCCACCTGCTCGCGGGCTTTTAATCGTAGAGAGTCACTGACACGCCATGAGAAGATACATGAGGAAAAGCCGTTCAGATGTCCCGCCTGTGGCCGTGCCTTCCGTGAGAGCACCTCTCTACTCAACCATGCTGCCTCAGGCACCTGCGGCAAGCCAGGTAGGGGACCCAAACAACGGGGCAGCAAGACAGGAAGTGATGGTGAGGGCAGAGTTGGGGGAGGGAGTGGAGGAGGTAATGGAGGAGGGGGAACTTATCAAAGCAATAGAGGGGTAATTTATGGGAAAACTGAGGAAGAGGATGGTGTAATCATTGTGGGGGAAGGAGAACCAAAATCAGGTTTAGGATGTGATGGTCTGTTTCAGTCTGGAAGGGGAGGGAATTCAAATGACAGGGACAGAACAGATGGTAAATACCCCACTGACTACTCTCGGAATCGTTACACAGGCTACCATGATGACCACCGTTCTCAAGGTAACCCATCTCCATGCTACTCTGGTGCCTCCCCCTGTGGAAGTGGGATGGCGGGCCCAGCTCTGAGAAAGGCACCCTTGGCCCCAACACTGCATCCACACTCACAGAGCCACAACCAGCACCACCATCCGCAGCAACAGCCCCACCTGCCCCTATCGTCTCTACTGGATGACTCAGAGGACGATGTCACTAGCTCTGTCAATAACGCGATCTCCGCAATAACAGCCGCTAGCAACAGTGGAAATAGAGGGGATGATAGGGGGGACATCATAGGAGGTCTACTGGGTGGTCTTGGTTTAGGTCCTCTGGGCTCACCTTCGTCCACCTCTGGCCTGGATAAGAGTTTCAGAAGCGGGACCCAGGAGGCGTTGAGCAGCAACCCGCAGAATCCCGCCGTCAAGCCCAAGCGTCCGCGCAAACCCAGAGCGAAGAAAGACCCGGCGGTCGCCGGACAGCCCCCCAAGCGTCGGCAATACACTCCGAGAATGGGGCCCAGCGGCCTCCCCCGCACCCACCTCTGCAGCGTCTGCGGCAAGGGGTTCGCACGTCGCGAGACCCTGCGCAGGCATGACCGCATCCACACCGGGGAGAAGCCCCATCACTGCACCGTGTGCGGGAAATACTTCAGAGAGGCGTTCCACCTCAGCAAGCATCAGACGGTCCACTCTGGGGCGAAGAATTACAAGTGCAGCATCTGCGGGAAAGAGTTTGGCTACTCCCAGAGCCTCAGGAGACACAGTAAGCTCCACCAGAAAGGGGAGCTGGAAGAGGTGCCCACCACGCCGGCCGCAGAGACCCTCAACAGCTTTAACCCAAACCCTCAATGTAGCGTGGCCCCGGACCGGAGCCAGAACCAAGCACCGAGCACCTCCTCCTACTACTCCTACCCTCAAGACGTCAAGCCTCAAGACACCAACCCCCAGCCGCAGCCCCCGCCCCAGACACATTCCCAGCCCCCGCCCCGGCTCTACACCTGCGCTATATGCTGGAAGTCATTCCGCCATCACTTCCACCTCACCGCCCATCACCAGACGGTTCATGAAGGCGGCGGCGAGAAGCTCTTCTGCTGCGAGGTGTGCGGCAAGGCCTTCGCCTACTCCAACAGCCTCACCCGACACAGGCAGTCGCAGCACGGGATGACCCGGGCCGAGACGTCCAACCCCCAGGAAGGCGGCAGCGGTTCCGGGGACAACAGAGTCGGGAGCGATGTTAATCAGTCGGCGTCGGAGAGCGAGGCCGCCACCAACGCCCTGCTGCAGATGGCTCCTTCCACAGAGGGCCACGGAGGGCAGAGTCTTAGCGTTGTCACTCACAGCCACCAGCCGCCGCCCCCGCAACCGCCGGCCTGCTACTCCCCTCTCTTTTACGATGCCGCGGCGGCCCAATCTTCAGCCTCTAGCGCCCCGACTTACTCCCAGCCGCTGCCTCCCAACTCCACCATCATGCCCCCGCAGCACCCGCACTCCCCGGCCGGGGTAAAGGGGGAGCACATTTATCCGGCCGGATCCCGTAGCCGCACGCTCCACACCACGGCCCCGTTCCAGCCCCTCACGGAATTGCCCTCCACCGAGCATCACCATCTGCATCACCATCACCATCTCCTCTCCCACCATCATCCCCATCATCAGTCAGACACCCAGCCCCACCAACAGCTCGGCTGCGACGTCCAGTTATCGCACGATGACGCGAGACGGCACAAGAAGAAAAAAAAAAAGTCCGAGAAGAGAGAATGGAGGGAAAATAAGTGGGGGACGCAAGATTTAGTCAGATTCGATGGAAGCAAAAGGAAGAGAAAGATAAGTTGTACAATAAGAGGGCAGATAAGTAAAAAACAAGGCTCTCTTCGCTTGACGATTAGACGAGGAGGAGGATCGGGTGGCGGTGGGTATAAGCTTGTCAACACTGGGGGGATGAAGGTGCAGATCCTGTCGTCTTTAAAAGTCCCTGTGAAACGTTTTGGCTGTCCTATATGTCCCAATTCTGTGTTTTCCCGCAAAGCGGGACTGTTAGTCCACATGGCCGTGAAACACCCGCAGAAAGCGTCGACCACGCTGGAGCGGCTGAGGTGCGTTGTGTGCGGGAAGCAGTCTCACCGGCCTCTGGCGGCCTTCATCCACCGGGCCTCCCATCGCGCCAGAGGGACTTTCTCCTGCCAACGCTGCTCCGCTCGCTTCTGGAACGCCGCGCTTCTCCAACGGCACAAGGTGTCCTGCCGCCGCAGGGCCAAAGGACTGCAGCGAGGAGATGCTAAGAGGCTGAAGCTTTCAAAGAGACCAGGAGGGGGACAGCAGACCCGGGAGGGTCAGGAGGACATGCCATTCCTGCAGGGACCATACAGATACTGAACATCCTGGTATCTCAAACAAGTGGCATAAGAGGGATATTTCTGTTCAAAATGGGAAGGTGAGCGAAAAAAAAAAGGGACTTGAAAAGGCAGCTGTTGCCTATAGGATAATTTGCCTGGTGTCTTGTGTTGACATCTACTCTGCTGACTTATTAGAATGAGTGTGTTAACAACTACTGTAGAGCATCCTATAAAATGATCACCAGAAATACTTCCAGATTATGTTGGAAGGCGTTTCACAGACGTGACTGTTTCCATAGGATCACTAACCCCTTAAGTGCATTGACACTATGCTTGGCTGACACTGTGCAGTTACTAGACAAGTTTAGGTGAAATGACCTGCTAATGTATCTCTCCTCCCCGTATCCTAACTAGAACCCCCCCGCTACACCTCTTGCTGTATGATAAACGTCTCTGCTGTGTATTTTGTCTTGTTGTTGTTCACTTAGAAGCTCTGAGGAGTTTTTTTTTTTTTTTTTTTAATGTAAAGTGCATTTATTAGGAGTAGGGACTTGGGGACAAAAACATTTGTTGATAGTTTGTCAGTGCATGTTTGTTCTCTTGGTCAAGTTTTTTGCTGAGGTGATATCACTCCTACAGTATGTAATGGTTTATTCAGTATATCCCCAGAGGTTTGTAGTGTAAACTTGATTTGAAAGTTGCTCTATATTCCCTAGTGATTTAATCACGTATAGATAAAATGTCAAAGTTGCTGGTAATTAGTACAAGGATCCCTCTCCTGCCAAAACGAAGAAACTTACAAAAAGCCTTGCTTGTTATGTTCACTTTACTTCATTTATTTGAGATATTCCTAGCTTTTATACAAAGAGATTGAAAACAGGTTAAACAGGTGGACTATAACACATGTTTATCTCATGTTATTTGTATGCTCTTTTTAGCAGTGATTATTTCTACAGTACTTCACGGTGTGTTTAAGTCAAGGACCTATCATAATAGAGCAAATGTAATATTCCATGTATTTATGTGTGTAACCCAATCAGTCTTCATGCCAATCTTATACTTAACTCCTACCTTTTTCTTTTAATTTTTTTTTGCTGAGTTGCAATCATATTCTTACTGTCAAGCCTTGTTTTCTTCTGAAGAAAAATGTGTTTTAAGTACATCATGTCACTTTATTCACATATGAAATGTTCATACCCCTTTCAAGCCTTGTTTTTTTTTTCTTCTAAAGAAAAAATGATAGTTTTAGTAGATTTCTATCACAATTATTTACTGAAAAGTCAGTAGTTGATTATATTTCAGCAATGAATAAACCTTAAGTGTAAGCATTTGTTTTCACTTTCATTTCTCATACGAATCCAGAAGATGGTACAAACTAGTTAGTAAACTGTAACTGTTACCAAAGTCAGTATTGAACTTATACAATTATACTTAGCTTTATGTCCTATGTGAACTTGGTATCACCGTGTGGATTAAATGGATTTTAAGGATGTAGTCAATGATTTTTCTTTTAATTAAAAAGGTAGGTCTGCCCCAGTTATTGGTCGGATTACATCAGGTTAATTAACCATTTTCAATTATTAATATTTACCTTTGACTCTCTATACCTGGAAATAAATGGCTCTGTGAAACATTTCACTCCTGTTCCAGCTCCACAAGATGGCAGTAAACAACTCGCTTATACTGTACTCATGCCCTGGTGTGGATGAGTGCGGCAGTCACATGGATTTTACACTGATAGGGGGGTGGACTGGTGTGGCTGTGGGTGTATGACTGAATTATGTGCCTGTTTGCTCATGATCACCAAATGAATGCTTGGTGCATCACTTGGTAGCAACAAACCTTAAAATTAACCATGTCTAAATAAGATGTCAATAAATTGGTTGTGAAATACAAAAATTTTTATGTGTGCGATTAGGACAAATTAATTATTTGTTTATTATAGTGACTGGAATGTGCGTTTTATTCATATTGCTAATGATAATGTTCGTTAATGTTGATCAGTCTTGACTGAACTTGGGAAAAAAAAGTGGGGTGAAATATAATAACGTTGCAATGTATGGACCCATAGCTGGAGATGAAATTTTAAATTAGATTTTTTTTGTTATTATTAATAAACATGGGGTTTCACAGCAGTGAAGGATTCCTCTTTATGTGTTGGGCAGCACAGTTTTAATTTAATTTATCACAACATATTCATAAAGATTATAAATTTTATAGTAAGTCTATGCACTTCAGCATGTTCATGTCTGCAAATGGGAAAAAAAGCAGGTGAATTCCAGCATCGCGCGGTGTTTTCATGTGCTCCATCTGTACCAGACACCCTCGCGCTTTTTGTGTTTCGAACCGCTCTCACGCGGCCGTGGCATGCACGGGGGGGAAATCCGAGCGGGCGGGGTTATTCGACCTAATTCTGACCAATGGGCGCCCGTCGTGGGCGTGGCGACGGCTTCCGCGTGGCCAATCGGCGACGGGCCGCCGGCGGACGGGCACCGGGCTCCGCGTGCCTGGTACACGTGAGCTGGAACAGCTATTGTACGCCAGGAGGCAACGTGCTGAAGCGTTCCTCTCGCCTGAGAAAAAAAAAAGAAAAAAAGACGACACACTCACGTTTTCTGTGGATTACGAGGAAACTGTAAAAAGCCACGCAGCGTGCGCTACGCGATTAATACGGAAAAAATAGCCGCTTCGCCGCTAAAAACTGGTGCCTGAACATCCATGATGGATTATAATAGCAGGAAAACGGGGTGGTGGTAGGGGAGGGAAGGGGGGGTGGCTTTGTGGCGCGAGCTCACACCAACAGAAACAAATGTCAGTATAAACAACCCAAAAAAAGTCAGTTTATACCTGTCAGACAAAACAAACAATCTTCTTCCCTCGAGGTGTGGCACGAGGGAAGGTGTGTCTCATAAATAATACGCGCGCTACTGAGAGATCAGTGAGGCCCCGCCCCCTCCCCCCGCCCCCTCCTCTCGCACCGTTCGCCTGTTCTTCGGGGTGTGACGTCACGTGAACTGCCCGTGTCCGTTCCAGCTGAGAGAGAGAGAGAGACGGGACGGTCAAACGTGGACGACGCGCGGCCCAAACACAGACCCCCCCCGAAGCTCCCGCACGCCCGTGACTGCTGCTGGATTCACCGGATGCAAAAAGGAAAAAGTAGAGACGGAGTAAGAGGAAACGAGCGTCCCCTCCCTCAGCCCGACGCACGGACGCGCGGACGGAGAAACGCAACACAAGTTGTCATCTGACCAGCGGCCGCCGCTCCTGTCGCGGTGTTTGGCTTCTTCTGCTTCTTCGTTATCTGTTCAGTAAAACTTAATTAACCACCCGGGGATTTTTCTCTGCAACTTTTCCCTTTTTTCTTTTTTTTTAATTGCCGTATTTTCCCCTTCGTTTCGTGCAATCTCCGCAATTTTTTTTCAACCTTTTTTATTATTATTATTATTAGACCTATGGACAGTATTGTGGCTCGGATGGTCTGATCTGTCCCTCCTCCCACACTGCTCCGCGGAGAATAAACAGCCTGGTCTGGTGAACAGTTTCAACAACATCCAACAGCAATGGAATACTTCGATGAGAATATTTCTTCTTCTTCTTCAGCGAAATAAGGAGTCGACTCCAAACACAAGGTAAAACACGCTGCATGTGGCCTTTTATTATAAGTGTTTGAAAGTGTGCTCAAACTGCGTCATGAATAGTCTGCTAAACTCATGCATGCGATAGAAATACAATGTTTGTTCTATTCTACATGGACACTTCTTAAAACTCTCTCTCTCTCTCTTTCCACCCCCCCCCCCTCCCACCCCCCAGCCAGCATACTCGTCCTATTGGTAGGTCCTCTGGTCAGTTTGCCTCGCCCCTTCCCAGTGCCCCAGGTGTCTCTGCGCGCCCCCCGTCTGGTCCAGGATGTCCAGGCAGCTCTCCCAGCTCCCGACCCCTGACCTCCCCGCCGACGCCAGCCCCCAGTTCGGGACCTGCACCCAGCCCGCCGGCTCCCTCACTGGGGGGCACCTCAACTCCATGGCGGGGCTGAAGTCCCTCCTGCAGCACCCCATGAAGGGGGACCAGCGTCTCAAGAGTCCGTGTGATGTAAAAGGTGAGGGGGAACCAATGCATGTTTTTTTAAAGTTGTGCACCACCTGACACGGTCCATCTTCAGCATAACTCAACCCCCCCTCCCCCCCACCACCACCACCACTGTACGACAACTGTTTCCTTTCTAATAATTCATGCAGCGGATTATTTCACGCCAAAGTCAGATGCACAGTCAAGTCACGCGTATCCACGATGCCTCCTCCATGACCCCGATGAGTAGTCACCTGGATTATAATCACCGCTGCGGCTCCAAATTAGGACCCGGATTACAATGAGCGATAATATGTTTTGGTTTAGCCGTGCACGGCATTCCGCTCGCTTTTCCCTTTATCTTCCGCCCATTGTGAGATTTGTACGAGGGCTTACGTATATGTTATGACAACAAATTGGTTTTAGGCTCTCGCTTAGTGCTGCAATTCAGCTACCATCTGGTCCATCTGTGAGTGTGTGTGTGTGTGTGTGTGTAAGAAAGAGAGGGAGAAAAATGCTGAAATGCACATGCCAACCCATTTGGTGCAAAGAGTTGACATCCATTTTTTCCAAAAGGCCGAGAATAAGGGTCTTAGGAAAGACGTGAGGTGTCCCTCATCACCTCCGTCGTGAACTGAAGATAATTCTCTCTCCCAGCAGACAAAGACGTGGATGAGGACTCGCTGGGAGTTTGCCCCATGAGGAACGGCGGCGGAGTCGGCGGCGGCAGCAACGGCTGCGGCGGCGGCGGCGGCTCCGGAACCAGCGGCGCCAACGGGGGGAGCTTCAACCAGTTCCTGGGGCCCCTGTTGTGGGATCGCACCCTGCCCGCGGACGGGGGCCTCTTTCAGCTTCAGTACATGGACTTGGAGGAGTTCCTGACCGAGAACGGCATGGGCAGCATGCACAGCAACAACAGCTCCAGCTCGGCCCAGATCCCCTCGCAGAGCTCCCAGTCGGCCGTGCCCAACCAGAGCTCCCAGTGCCTGCCGCCCGCCTCCCCGCCCGCCTCGTCCTCCTCGTCGCCCTCCTCCTCCTCCTCGCCGTCGCTCATCGGCCTGGAGGTGGCGCAGCCCCAGAGGCTCGCGGGGGAAACCGACTACGGTGAGTTCACGTCGCGCGTTCAGGAAACGTCTCCACGTCGCCTCACGACGTCATGGAAGCAGGTTTCTGCTTATTCAGCAGAACGGAGAAGCCGAATGAGACAAATTGTCCCCGCCTGCCGCTGATATGAGGCCAGTAGACCCTACAAATCACTATAGGTTGAACTCGAATCAAGGTTGTCTGCTTATAATGTTCCCACGGCCTCGTGATTCAGCATTTCAACTCTCCTTTTTGAGTTCGCGAAAATCGCTTCGGTGACCGAGCGTTTTTCTGTCCTGTGGGGTCAAACTAAAGGCAGGAGACATGGTCACATGGCTCAATCTGACGGAGAGAACACAGAGTTCAGAAATGGCTGCTTTACAACAGCTGAAATTTACTCTTCACGCTGTGTTAGAGATGCAGGGAATAAAAATCTCTTTTTCCCTCAGCTTGGTCCTTTTAGATAAAGCAGCAGAGAAGATGTCTGCAGCTGGAGCATTTTAATGAAATAGTCAATGTAAAAAAACAGAAAAAAGAGCAATCCTGAGATATTTTACCTCACAGTGAAAAGGGTTTGGGGTAGTTTGGCATGTGATCTATGTACTAAAGTGTACAACACAATCAGCATTCACTCCATGCCAATTATTAATATGCAGCAGGGTCAAAACAGTACGGAGGGAGAGAGAGTGTGTGTGTGTGTGTGTGTGTGTGTGCATGCGCAGAGTGTGTTTGCGTGTCTTTAAATCTCTCCCCACTTCACAAGGCACAGCCGTGTGCACGCGTCAGTACACGTGCCGAGGCCCAGAGAACCGGAGTGAAAGAACTAGAGGCAGGGCCAGCAGACGGGGGGGCGGGGCCTAGAGGGGGCGGGACCAGCAACAGGAAGAGAATGTGGCTGCTCCTGGACTTCAAACGGAACATTATGATCAGCAATGAATGACGCTAAAGGAACTGATATCCAGAAAATAAACAGATAGAATAGACAGGAGCTTTAATTCAGTTCTTCGGCCGTTGAATGCATGTTAATAAACTCTGATAATGTGTTCATATCGCGTGATAAAGGCCAATGCATTTGCATTATAATCCCTGTATATGTAATATGATAATTGAAGAATTCTAGAAGATATTGAATAGAAAATGAAGGTTAAAAGTGGAATCTGTCCTCCTACTTTGGGGAACTTGCTGCTTCTCTTGCACTGAACAGACCAAACAAAATATTATCATTAGGCACAGAAGACGGAGCGAGGCTATTTTCTGCGACAGCTTCAGGCCTTTTTGGAATGTCGCTGCGCTGGTCCTGAAATGTGCGTAATCGCTTATTTGAAACCGTTTCTTCCAAAAAAAACGAAAGCCGTCTGTTCTCCGAGGGGTTTCGAGACACGTGGAGTTAAAAAAAAAATCTACTTTGCAGTCGGCGTTCCAGAGCTTCCAAAAAAAAGCAGGGGAGAGGCAACCATGTACCACGGGAGGGCCCAGGGCGCCGCCGGAACGCCGCGGCCAGGTGGCGGCACTGACTAGTTCCTGCTGTCGGGCTTAAGCAGCATAAATCATTGAAATCTCCTGGTTTAGTCACACACGGAGGAGAACGTGCATACTTTGTGTCCTGCATGGCACGTGGTTGTTATCCACACCAGCACTGAGTGATGTTTGTGTTGTGGGAATGTTTGACTTCCTCCGAGTCTCCATGGAAGCCCCCCCTTTTTTTTTTTAAATATTTTTGCTGTGTTGTGGTGGCACTGTCATCGTGGAATGTGGACGCCATTAATCAAACTTTTTTACCGGGCAAGCTAGTTAGGAACATATTTTATTCACAGTAACAGCCTGGCAGCAACAAGCAAACATTTCTGTATGAAAGGTGCTGAACAAATCAAGTTTATTATTATTATTGTTGTGACTGAGCTGTGTAGTGTGCACTAGGTGTGGTAGCATGTCCTTATATTACCCACCATTATATGGCCCGTACTTATGCAATAGTTGCTCATACATTACACATCAACACTTATCAAGGAAGGCACATTCTGTTTTATCTCCAACCAACAACCTGCACAGCAATGAGAAAAAAGGGTTTTAAGATGCGTTGGAAACCTGAGGGTTGGTGCCATTAGACCACATTATGCACTATTACAGAGCATGCCATGATAATTAAGGCTGGAATATGTAGATGTAATTCTCTGATCAGGCAGTGATGTGATGTTAAGTCGCTCTACATCTAATGGGTTTTTGTTTTTAGGAATAAAACAGTAGAGCTTAATTCTAAACTGCATAACCGTTGCATCTCTCAGATCAGACTGGACATTTACTGGACTGTGTATCGGTCGTCTTTTAGGTTTAAAGTCCTTCTTTCGTATAGAAAATCACATTTTATGCCCTATTGAGTCTGACTTATACAAGTGAGGTTTATGTACAGGGTTATAATAAAGTTTTGCTGTCATAGGCAAGGAAAGGGACTTGGGTAAGGTGCATTGGCCTCACTCAGAGAAACTGGTCCTTAAGGAGAATCCAGACGAGCCCCTGAACATAAAGACCCAGAACTTGTCTTTAATCATCATATCACACGTTCAGAGATACATCAGAACTGTTTGGATCAGGTTCTGCATTATTAACAGTTTGCATGCAGTAATAAACCATATGTAACCACGATTATGTGTATTTATGTAATATGGAGTACGCAAGTATAAATAGTTTGCAATTGCTGCTGATTATTTCTTATTATAACAATCTATAGTTGCACTTTTTTCTATGTTTTTGGTTCATGTATGTTCTTATGGACATGTATCTGTGTCCCACTCTGGCTCTATGTAAGGTGTAAAAATCCTCACAGTCCATGCAAACTGATTGAAAAGCGTCTTCAATTTGGAATCAGTTAAGGGCAAAGGAATGTTGTTTATTGCTTTTCCTGCCCAGAGAGCGGCTCTCTGCTCCCACCTGGTGGTCGTCATGGTGAAATGCTGAAAGTCTGTTTGTGTTGTGGCTGTTTTTTTTGTTCAGTGTTGATGTATTTCAGTGTAATTTTAACCTGCATTTGCCTTCTCTTTAAATCCAGGGAGCCGCGAGAGCATGAACGACTCCTGCGAGTCGCCCTCGTCCTCCTCCTCGTCCTCCTGTCCGCCTCTGCTGACGCCCACGGGCGACGGGCCGGAGCGCGGCGGAATGTTCGACATGGATTCCTCGGACATGTCTGTGTCCAACTCGTCCATCCAGCCCGGCTTCGACCCCAGGAGGCAGTCCTTCAGCGAAGAGGAACTCAAGCCCCAGCCCATGATCAAGAAGGCCCGTAAGATCCTGGTCCCCGAAGACCTGAAGGTGAGAGAATCAGCAGGAACGTTCAGGAATGGGATGAACAAATGGGAAATCCTTTATGAGCATGAGTAGACAAATTCCTGGGTCAAGGTAACTCATATAATAATCCTCTATATAAACATATGTGTATGTTGTTCACTCCTCTTTCAGGATGAGAAGTACTGGACCCGGAGATACAAGAACAACGAGGCGGCGAAACGTTCCCGGGACGCACGCCGCCTCAAGGAGAACCAGATCTCGGTGCGCGCCGCCTACCTGGAGCGGGAGAACGCCGCCCTGCGACAGGAAGTGGCCGAGATGCGGAAGGAACTGGGCCGGTGCCGCAACATCCTTAGTAAATACGAGAACCGCCTCGGCGACCAGTGATGGCGAGGAAGGCGAGGAGGAGGAGGAGGAGGAGGAAGAGGAGGAGCAGGAGGAGGAATAAGCTGGATTAAAATTTAAAAACTCTGAATTCTCGGG
The DNA here is from genome assembly GCA_036785175.1 of Eupleurogrammus muticus. NCBI lineage: Eukaryota > Metazoa > Chordata > Actinopteri > Scombriformes > Trichiuridae > Eupleurogrammus > Eupleurogrammus muticus. The sequence goes on from JAYKQN010000032.1 coordinate 2,445,870, forward strand.
TGTCACGATGAACAGAATGGGGGGTGGTGATGATGATGATGATGAGGAAGATGATTCTGATGATGATGAATGTATAAGGCGAGGAGGAGGGTTGGTGTCGAAGCTCAGGTGTCTTGTTTCGTTGAGGTGATGGACGGAGAGTAATTTAACAGATGAGAGATGTGACTTTTAAGAGTTTTGTTATTGGAGAATTGTATATTTTTATAATACTTGTGAAAAATTAGAGGGAGAGCAAATTTGGAGAATAATTTTGTATATTTTCTACGTGACGGGGCGACGCTATGGTGAACACCTTTTTATTCTGGAGTCGGGCGGTCGGCCGTCGGTGGCTATTTTTTCCACGCGGTTGTTTAGTCGGATGCAGCAGCGGGGGCGAGGACGCGTGTAACACTTGTAATATAGAGAGCGAAAATTATCTTTAAAATCGTATAGTTCGGCGTTTTTTGTGGATCTTACTCGAGCACTTATTTTTTTTTTGTTTTACTGTCATGTGCGGGACAGATGGGACGAGACGGAGGAGACGAGGGCAGACGCCATGTACACAGCATCCTCGTGTTATTGAATAGACGATCATTCATCCTTTTTTAAAATTCCCTGTTTACCTCTATTTGTGTCTAAATTTGTTGAATCCATACGTGTTTCTCCTCTTTATTCTACTGGGTTGTTGTTTTTTTTTTTTTTTATTTCCCAATCATCGGAACGTTTCTCTATTCCCGTCCCGCTCACCTCTCCCCATTAACGTTCTGTCCCATGATCCTCTTGTGCCCAGACGGTGCATAGAGTAGTTGAATCTCAATGTTGTAACATATTCTTAAAAAAAATTGTATTCAATTTTTCCCTGTAAAACGCACATCGTTACTTTACTGTACTTTATGAACACATTTTAATTAGCATTACTACGTGGAGGGGGCGGGGGGGGGGGGGGGGGGTGTTGTGTATATTGGATATAGGCCTATACTATTTTGTGTATTTGATGTATTCCAGGACATGGGTCGAGTTTCCCCATTGAGCGGAATGGTGTTAATTTCTCAGATTTCTGGGAGAAATAATAAAAAAAAAAAAAAAAGCCAAATTTCCTATGTTGATCCACAAAAGCTCGTTGCTATTTAGTGCTTTTTTAATAATGCTCCTTCCTTACTGTTTACTCCTGTTATTACTCCTTACTTTACTGTATCTATAAACTTCTCTGTGTATCCACACACCCACACAGGAGCATGGTACACTATGTTATGTTCCCTGGGGAGGGATGATAGTAATAGCGTGTGATTTTATCCCTTGATGACCATGATGAATAGTTACCATTACTGCTATTATTACTGCTATGATTATAACGAGTATCCCTCTTATTGTTGCTGTTCTGTATTATTGAATGATTTTCTTTCTTTGGATGAACATGATCCGTTTGCACCTTGAAGCATCATTGATCTCCAGTGCCCCCCCCCTTCCCCCCCACCTACAGAAAAGACTTTTCATTCTGCTTTTTTGTTTTTGCATCCTGATCTCAGACGCTCGACGTTGCTCGTTTCATTTCGTGCTACGGACACCACTGCCCCCCCCCAGGCCCCCCCGGTTGCTTTCCTCAGAGACTTGGATGACGTTCACTCGAACCTTATTTTCTTACCCCCCCCCAACAGGATTTTTACTCTGCCATCCCCACCGACTGAACTCCGACTGCCCTGCTGCATCAGTGGTGCCCGGCCCCCCCCCGCACAGCGCCGGTTTATTTTTGGATGTAGTCGAGATTTCCCCCCAAAAAACACCAATAAAAAGATTGTTCTCATTCACCAGCGCCTTGAGCGTTTCTCCGCTGTTTTTATTACGTCCTGTGTTATTTTCTGGGCCTGTGTTTGCTTGAATTCTTCAATTTAATTTAATTTAATTCACACGCTTACGCCTGATAACTACACTGTAATGTGGAGTGTGTCGTGTCCAGATATCCGACGTTTAAGGAGTATTTTACACATCAAAAATTGACTCTGCTTTAATTTTTTAATGGGGATAAAGTGCCTTATAAATGGGGTTAACTCCCCTCATGTTATTATAACACGATGTTTATGTGCGAGAAGGAGGAGTCATTAAACAGAATTAAAACCACATTGAGCCGCGTGCTTCGATGTGTAGAACATTAAATGTTGTTGTTTTTTTTAACAGCAGGTAAAAAAAATCCTCCTTAGAAAAAAACAAATTCCTGAGTTGATTGCATTTCCTGTTTGTTTGTTTGTTTGCTCGGGGCCACGGTCCCGTCGAGGTCATCCTGTTATCTGCTGCCTGCTCAGAAATGGGTGAAAGGTCCTTCACGATGGAATTCTTTTTTTTTTCTTTCCCAAATCTCTCCTCCCCAACACAAACCAGATGTGTTCTCCTGGGCTGTACCCTTCCCCTCTCTCCCTCTCTGTCTCTACCCCCTCTCCCACCCTTTGTTCCCCCTTCCCCATAAAACTGCAGCGTCTGTGCCTCCCTCCCCTTCATATCGTCCCAGGCCCGGCTCCGTGATGGACTTTGCTCTGCTGCTGCTGTCCCTCTGGGCTCTGACTGGATCCGTGTCCCCGCAGGCGTCAGGTAGGTCCCCCCCACCCACCCCCATCACTCACACCCGGGACACAAGTGGACCTGTGGATCGGAGGGGATGAAACCGAGCGCGCTTCACTGCTTCGTAATGTTGTGATGTAGAGAGAATCCTGCATCAGGTTTGTTAATGAGCACCCTCTGTATTTATGTATTTTGGATGTTTGACGTTAATTGTGCATTGATTAGTTGAGTTTTTTAAACAATGAGTCCTAAAACTCTTGTTCCAGTCCCTTTTATAAGTGAATATTTTCAGATTTTATTAGTCAATGAGGATGGTGGGTTGTTTGAGCAAAACAAAACTTATTATGTTGCGTCAGTAGTTGCATGTGCATTTCCAATGCACTTTGCAGGACACTAATGCGACGAATCAAACCGAGTAAGTAAGCTAAGTTCTGTTTCGTTTATTATCGAAGATATTCATTTGAATTGCATGCGTAACATCGTGTTCCGGGCTTGAGTTCAGAGATGTGCGCTGGTTGTCCGGCGCTCGGTGCAGTAGGTGTGACCTGTACGTCCTGTTCCGTGTGTCTCCACGCTGCACAGCAGCACATGCGTGTGTGTTTGGGTGGAGGTTGGTCACACGTGCTGCGAGAATACAGTAGCACACATGTTTGAAATATGGGGAGCTCAGAATGCCCCCCCGCCCTCCACCGCCTCCACCCCCCCACCACCACCAAATGTTCGGTACATCGAGTGTGTGTGTGTGTTTTTTTTACGACGTGTGATGGATCTCGTTATGTAGAACTGAAAAAAAGGGTTCAAAGAGGACTCTGATAGACGGATTCAGCTTTGGATATGAAATGCATTTTTGAGGTCAAAGTTCGAAGCGAGTGACACAGAGGAGAGATAAAGAGACTGATGGCCGACTGGCAAAGGGGTAATAAAAACCCTCCTGCTGAATACCTACTCATCAGGCAACCTGGGTGGCAAATGTTTTCCCGGCCACCCTTACACTGGTTTCACTCGCCCTCCCACAGAAAAACAAAAAAGCGCGATTGGCAAACGCAATCTTATTATGGCCCTTAGTGTTTGCAGTTGTTGTTTTTATTACAAGGGGCCCGTGAATGGAAGTAGAAGGAGACAAAGGGCCAATTACTGCCAGGGTGTGACTGTGTGTGTGTGTGTGTGTGTGTGTGTGTGCTCCAGGGTCGTGTCCGGAGAGGCTCCTGGGGGAGGAGAGGAGGAGGACGTGCCCCCGGCCCTGCAAGGAGGACAAAGACTGCGGCAGCAAACGTCAGTGTCTGTGCGACGGCCAGTGTGGCCTCAGCTGTGTGGCTCCAGGTAAGAGTGTGTGTGTGTGTGTGTGTGTGTGTGTGTGTGTGTGTGTGTGTTTGTGCAAATAAAAAAAAAGCACTGGTCATGCACAAAAATCTGGCCTCACGCACACAAGCCTAACCCTAACCCTAACCCTAACCCTAACCCTAATCATGCATGTGCATTGTGCGTGGATCTAGTCTGGTTACACAACCTCATGAGTGCTCCTTTTAAAGTGGTTTGATGTTACTAGATTCCATTTTATTTTTCTTATACGAGGAATAATCTAGCACACGTGTCAAACTCTGGTCCTGGGGGGCTACAGTGGGTCCAGGTTTTTGTTCCAACCCAGCAGCAACACACCTGATTCTACTAATAAACCATTGGAGTCCTTTATAAGGACCTTCAGTAGAAGAATCAGGTGTGTTACTGCCTGTTTGGAACAAACTTCCTGCAGCCATGTCGACCTTCCAAGACCAGGATTGGACACCCCCTGATCTATGGATGTTTTATGGGTTCTCACTCTACATCAGGGATCTCCAATCCAGGTCCAGAATAGCCTGTGTGGGTCCAAACGGGCAGTAAAACACCTGATTCTACTAATGAAGGTCCATAACGAGGCCTCAAGTGGTTGATTAGTAGAATCAGAATCCATAAAATATCCATAGATCAGGGGGACTCCAATCCTGGTCTTGGAGGGTCGGGATGGCTGCAGGAAGTTTGTTCCAAACAGGCAGTAACACCTGATTCTACTACTGAAGTTCCTCAGCAGGAGCTCTAGTGGTTCATTAGTAGAATCAGATGTGTTACTAACTGGTTGGAACAAAATCCAGAATAATCCAGATAATATCCTTAGATCAAGGATCACCAATCCTGAATCCTAGAAAGCCAGTGTGGGTCCAGGTTTTTGTTCCAACCAGGAAGTAACACACCTGATTCTACTAATAAACCACTAGAGTCCTCGTTAAGGATCTTCATTAGTAGAATCAGGTGTTTTATCACCTGGTTGGAACAAAAACCTGGACCCACACAGGCTATTCTGGACCTGGATTGGAGACCCCTGATAGAGAGTGAGAATCCATAAACATCCATAGATCAGGGGGTCTCCAATCCTGGTCTTGGGAGTTGGAGGTAACACACCTGATTCTACTAAAATAGGTCCATAACGAGGCTTCTAGTGGTTGATTAGTAGAATCAGGTGTTTTACTGCCTGGTTAGAACTAAAACCTGGACCCACACGGCCCTCCAGGACCAGGGTTTGACCCCCCCTGATCTAGCCACGCCACGTTCTTCCTCCGTCCCTCCAGGCCGTACTTGTCCCTGGCCCTTGACCCCCGGCGAGAACTCGGCGTCCCGCCTCCTCTCCCCCACCCACTCCTTCTCTGCCCTGCTGGAGGTCCGCTGCCAGCCGGGGTTCACGCTGCCCAACGGCCTGGACGCCACCATCCGCCGTTGCCAAGGCGACCGGCAGTGGAGCGGCGACGAGCCCGTCTGCACAGGTGAGACGTGAAGGACGCCGCTCTTATTTAAGCATAAAACGTGTCTATGGGGGTACAGGCAGACTCGGGAATGAAAAGCCCTCCGCGATCGTGCCGACAGAGACGTTGCGCAACCCGGGGCCCGTTTCTCCTCGTCGTCACCATGGCAACCGCAGCTTCCATTGTCCGTGTCGCTGTCTGCAGGTTTTACTGCTGAACTCTCGATAAGTTTATATGATGAAAGATGGAGACGCCTGCGTGCTGCCGATTCTATTTTACAATTAGGCTGAAAGTCAGGCGACACCACAGAAAATGCAAATTACAATATAAAAGATGAGTGTCAATAAAAATAAAATATTATGAGTTGACACGTACATCTGCAACGTTTTCATTGACCTGTATGTCACATGTGACGTAAAACACATTTGAACTAAATCCATGAGAATTCAATTCTTTTCAGGCCACTACCGTGATTCATGTTAGTTCACAGCAAAGTGCCGCTACGCCTCAGAGACAAATACTCCCCAACTTCCCGTCTCCAGGAATATGGAACAATATCCTGAAACGGCCGCACTACAAAAGACACTGTGCAGCTCTTATTATTTCTGCAGGCGTGCACACAAAGTGAAGCCATCAGTGCTCCTCAGTATCTCAGCACATCTCATCCTTACGAATACGTTGCATGCTCGTTGCTTTCCGTCAACACGAGCACAGTTTGAGCTCTGAAGGTTCTGACGCTGGCCGGGTTTATTCACACACCTGGAGCTGCACTTTCTCAGGGATCCTGGACCCAGCTGGATCCTGATCTGGCCCCCGGTGATGTTTTCAGCTTTTATTGAAAGACGTGAAATAAAAAGGGTACGAATCGCAGCTTTTTCTCTCTCTTTCTCTCTCTTTCCAGTAGAGTATCTGCCTGCCGGGAAACAGGCGGAAGGTAGGTGGGTTCTGAATGTGCGGGGGGAGCTTTTGTGTTGTGTGTGTGTGTGTGTGTGTGTGTGTGTGTGTGGAGCTCCTTCATGCCTGTTGAGAGGCAGTGGGCGGCAGATCACTGTCAAAGTGGCACAGAGCTGTGTGCACAAAGTGTGAGTGTGAACGTGTGTGTGTGTGCATGTATGTGTGTGTCTGTGTGTGTGCGCATGTAAGTGTGTGTGTGTATTCATCTGAGAGAGGTAATTTTTTTCTGTACACATTAGGTGTGTATGATGTGTGTGTGTGTGTGTGTGTGGGGGGGTGGTGAATTGCACATGTGTCACAGAGTTTCTATGTGCGTGTGTATGTGTTTGTGTGTGTGTGTGTGTGTGTGTGTGTGCGTGTGTGTGTGGGCGACACATCACAGTCAGCAGTCAGAGAGCTCCTCTTGCTCACGCCGCTCCGGGCCTTTCTGTTCCCTGCTCTCTCTCTCCTTCCTCTCATCTCTCTCTCCTCTCATCCTCTTCCATCTGAGGCCTCTGATAAGGTCTCTCCCTACAATGGGAGCCAAGGACAAGCATGCAGCTTTGGGCTATTTAGTTTTTGTGTGTGTGTGTGTGTGTGTGTGTGTGTGTGTGCATGCACATCTGTGCGTCACAAAGGCAGAAGAATAAACACAAAAGCTCAGATGGGCTTCTGCATCTTTCCCTTCACCCTGGTCGCTGTGTATAAATCACAATTTCTTAATTATTATTATTATTTTTTTATTATTTGACAAACTTACCTGCTTGGCAGCAGCGTGATGCTGCGGCGTGTGTGTGTGTGTGTGCGTGTGTGTGTGGGTGGCGTGAAAACAGAAGCCGGCTTCAGGCTCTCATCCAACCCATAGGTCCCTTTACATCCTTATACCAGCGTTTCTTAGTTTTTATTTTTCCCAGCTACCTGACAGGCCTGGGGCTGCAGAGCTGTCTCTGCCTCTTTTCAAAGCAACGCCGCTCGATGCAGCTCGGGGTCACCGCGACCTTTCTCTCTCTCTCTGTGCGAGCACCACTCTCGTTATTTATATTTTTTCACGAGTGTGAGGCACTCTTTCAGGAATGAGCCTGTTACACAATCAGAGAACACAGCTGTGAGCGGAGGGAGAGGTGTTGAACCCTGGTTCGTTACCTAAGAAGGGTTATTCACAAACTAGACAGAATCCTCTGCTTGTACGAGTCAAACGAGGTTTTATGATGGACGTGTGCTTTCATTACTTGCTCATCACGTACAAATGCAGACTAATTTCTCTTTTTTTGTTTTGTTTTTTCCTGTGCAGGTTTCTGTCAGTCTGGGTTATTTTCGGTATCTCTGGTGTTTGTGTGAGTTTTCACTTCTTTGAATCACAAGGCGACAGAGATAAACACGGCACATAAAAGCCTTTTTTTAAAGGACAGATTCACAGTTTCTCACGTCTGTCCTAAGACAACAGTGAGCTGCTTCATTTCTCCTGTTCACACAGGAAATTAAAAGGTCCCTATAACGCGCTGTCAATGCCATGGATGCTGACGAATTCCCCATTTGGTGCAAATAACGTATTAAAAAGTTGATTTTCAGCTCAGATGAGGCCTCAGTCAAATCAAATCAATATCTTACAAACTTAAATTCTTTTAGTGACAAATTCCCAGATTTTTCCCCCTTTAACTACACTGTAGACACATTTGGATTAGTGAATACGAACACTATATAATTACAGCTTTCAGACACCAGATTGTTGTTTTAAGACACAACTAAAAGATCCCAAACTGATCCTTTGAGCGAGTAAAATGTTCCACTACAAGCACGAGATCTGCATTCACCGCTTTATTATTTGTCTGTGTTGGTGTTATTATATGTTTTTATTATAGTAATTATCTCTGGTGCATTAATGTGTATACAGCATTTTAATACTAGTAGTAGTAATGGAGTAAGCAATACCATGTGTACTTCTGGAGTGTGGTGAAGTAGAAGTACTGTGAAAATACTCATAAAGAAGATATAACTCACAAATAAGCTAGTATTGGGAGATAGTACTACTAGTACTTTCCTGCATCCGTCAAACAAACAGCACAACGTTAATATACACAAAAAGCTCAGATTTAACTGTTGTTATTTATTACTATGTTATAATGCCACTACTTGTGTGTATATATATATATATATATATATATATATATATATATATATATATATATATATATATATAAAAACTCATTGAGTCATTTAATCATCCTAATATAGAATATGTAGTCAGGTCTTTGGGAATAAGAAGTATTATTCTGGAAAAAAAAGTTCAGTATAACTGTGTTAGGAATGTATAGTAGATTTAACCCATAAAAACCACACTGCTATGGTTCCCCCAGACTCTTCATTATGAGGCTTTATGTCAAGAATTTTGACAAATAATAGCTCACAGCAACATATTGGGGATAAAAGAACTATTAAATTAGTTAAAAATGTCATTATGAACTATGAACTGGTTCATTTTATATTTGTGAAGTGAGCTTTGTACCAGTTCATGTAGAAAGTGAACTTTCCTAACACTAACACAGGTGTTTTTGCTCACTTGAGGTCAAATTGTGCTGAATTTATCTCATGAAATAAAATGAGTTTGAAGTGACAAATACTAATCATCCTGATATGGAATATGTTACATAGATGTTAAAAAACAGATCTTTGGGAATAAAAAGTTTTATTCTGAAAAAAATGTGGCCCACTTGGTCTATTATATAACACATATAATTTTCCTTTAAGGATAAATGGGTTCTTATGGGTTAAATTCTCTGTTTTCTGCATCCAACTATTTTCCTTTTCTTTTATAATATAAATATATAAAAGCACAACTGTAATTATCAAGCTGTCCAATCAGCATCTTGATGTGAATCACCTATATATATATATATATATATATATATATATATATATATATATATATATATATATATATATATATATATATATATATATATATATATATATATATATATATATATATATATATATATATATATATATATATATATATATATATATATATATATATATATATATATATATATATATATATATATATATATAGGACACCTGTAATAATAAGCTGTCCAATCAGCATCTTGATATGACACCTGTGAGGTGGGAGGGGTTATCTCAGCAAATAAAAAAAGGGGAAAATACACCCAGAAACAGCATGGTAATTTATTAAGCCTAAAACAATATGTAATAATCATAATAATAATAATAATAATGATTATTATTAAAAAACGTTATAAATGTGTTCTATGTGGTTTACTTGGTCTATGCTATAACATTTTCCTTTAAGGATAAATGGGTTCTTATGGGTTAATGTATATATGTCCTATTGTCTGTGTCTGGAAACAAAGCAAGAAATGTCGTTTTAAAGTCTTTGTATGACCAGTTCATGGGGAGATAATGACTTGAACTGCTGCAGGTTCTATGTGTGTTAGGATGCAGCAGCGGCTCAGGCCTGTTTCGCTGTTCCTCTACTGACTCGTCTTCTCCTTTTATCGTGACCTTCCCAGAGAAACGCCAGCCTGACCCCCCCCCTGCCACCGATGCCCCCGCCCCCGCCGCCCTGACCTGCCCCCTGCCCCGGGACGTGATGGACACCTTCAGCATCCGGGGGGACGCCGCCGTGGGAACGTCCATCCGCTACAGCTGCCTGTCAGGGTGAGGAGGAAAAACACTGAAACGGTTAGAAACGGAGGAAGTGAGAGTGTGAAGAAAGAGGAGAGGGACGGCTGGAACACACAGGAGGGGGGGCGGGGGGTGTTGAGGGAAGATGATGATGATGAATGGCAGGGAATGCATTCTGCTCGTGGAGCTAACTAGGTCATTACGCTCTAATCTGGCTCTGACTCCCCTCCTCACACTGACTCATGAGCCTGAGCCCGTGTGTCTGCCAGGGCCTCGCACACGAATATCAGACGCTCGAAACGGGGGGGAAAAAAAAAAGAATCATTTGCACCTCTCTTTTTTTATTTAGCCGAGGCTGCCTGTTACTGTACATGTCACAGCCATCTGTCTCCTGCTGCTTTCCTGCAGAGCCGATATCGTGGGGAGCAGCGAGAACTTCTGCCAGGAGAACCAAACCTGGCAGTATCCCCACCCCATCTGTAAAAGTAGGTGTCCCTGACCTTTAGTGTGTGAGCGTGCATGTGCATGTGTGTGTGTGTGTGCATGCATGTGTGCGTGTGTTACAACCTCAGTGTTAACACCTCGATCCAATAAAGTTAGCAGTAGAAAATAGAAGGACGGCAGACTGTGTGTGATTGAATGGACTGAGAGAGGCTTTATATGTGATCATATGAATGGATGTGTGTGTGTGTGTGTGTGTGTGTGTGTGTGTGTGTGAATCAAAGAAAGAACACTCACGTACGCCTCCATCAGGGTCTGAGTCTCATTCTCTCATGGTGCTTTTCTGCCACCTAGTGGCTGAAACTGGTTTTTGCATGGCCTGCTGCACTGTGGGAAAACAGAATTATTACTGGATATGAAATGTCTGACCCTGAGCTTTTGCTTATTATATAATATATGCAATGGCAATGTGGTGTAATCCTAAAAGATAGTTTAACTCTCTTAAAAAGGTTTTTAAAAAATTAAAAACATGCATTCAACTAGGTTCATATATCATGTGGTGGATTAAATTTATATCGCACAAAATTGTGATTCTTGTAAAAATAAATCGTACAAATGGACTTTTAAATGACAAGAAACCAACATGAGCATTAAATATGGATTTTGAGAGACCTGATGAGTGATTCTTAAAGCTGTATTTTTCAAGTAAATAAGCTAGAATGAGAGCTTTAGCTCTTCATAAAATAGTCAACTCGTATTTGTCTGTTGGCCATAGGATCGCAATATGAGCAAAAATAATAGAAACTGTTGATTCAGGTGTTAATTACAAGCCTAGATATAGTCAATCAATCAATTAGTTAACTACTAGCTATCAACTAGTTTTATATTCTAGGTGGATTGAATCTTTAGAATTAAATAAAAATTTAACATTGTGTTTCAATGGTGTACATTTTCAGAGACCTGTTGACCTTCTGACCCTCATATATCTATAAATCTATAAATCCTTTTAAATCTCCAGACGTGTACTGCCAGCCTCCTCGCCAGGTGGACCAGGGCTACGTGGTGGCCGTCCAGAAGACGGAATACGAGGTGGGCTTCGACATCCACTACCTGTGCAAGAAGAACTTCCTGCTGGACGGACCCCAGAAGGTCACCTGCCTGTCCAACGGCAGCTGGAGCGCCGCGCCGCCCTTCTGCAGAGGTAAGAATCGCCACGAGAAAGCGTGCAAATATGTATGTGCACACGGTGCATGGACAGCGGATGCATTTTGACGCCTCGCCGGTGGTCCCCCAGCCCGCTGCCTGGTGCCCGCCGAGCGGAGCCGCGTGGAGGTCGGCGGCGTGAAGCGCTGGCCCTTCGACATCACGGACGCCATGGTCCCGCACGGGGAGAACGTGCTGTTCTACTGCAAACACCCCCGCAAGCAGTGCAGCTTCACCCGGGGCCAGACCTGCTTCGATGGGAAGCTGCAGCCGCCGGCCTGCTACCTCGGTAAGAACCCCCCCCCCCCCTCACCTAACCCCCCCACCTGCTCATCCTCCATCATTTAAGGCGGGTTTTTTGAGATTTTCCGTTCTTTTTGTGTTCCTGCAGAGCCCACGTGGCTGCAGTACAAGCTGTTCCCCCACCGGCTGGTGTCAGAGATCGAAACGTGCGAGCCCGGCGACGTGGAGTAAACGACCTGCCTGTCCGACCTTTGACCCCCCCCCCCCCTTCCTTCAACCAGCCCGTGACACTGAACATGAAAACCTCCTGACACCAGCACCCTTAAACACGCCATTTCACACCGTGCTCCGTCACGGCCTGCGCTGCCGTGGCGGTTTGTTAAGACGCTGACACGTTTTTTCTTTGTCTTTTTGTTAGTTTTTGTTGTTTTCCAGCAGCAGCTGCAGGTTTTTCCTGCTTTCTCTCTCTCTCTCTCCCGCATCATTATCTCTGTCCTGCTTCAATTATAACCCGTGAACCCCTCAAACATTACTTTCGATTCCCCTCCAGCTTGATCCTCCATAGATGATGTGTATGTATATATACAATGAACAAGAATATAAAGGCAACGCGTTTTTTAATGAGCCTAACTCAAAGATCTAAAACGTTTTCTGCATCCATTTATCTCAAACATTCCTCACAAAGGAGTGGACCAACATTCCTCAATCAAATCAATCTGATCAAATCTATGAAGGAGATGTGAATGGGGTCCCCCAGACCCCCCCCCCCAATAAAACTAATCTATATATATATATATATATTATCTCAGCAATAAAACCCCAATAAAACTATATGTATATATATATATATATATAAATATATATATATATATATATATACATATAGTATATATATATACATATAGTATATATATATATATATATATATATATATATATATATATATATATATATATATATGGACCATATATATGGTAATAATTGAGCTGTCCAATCAGCATCTTCCTGTGAGGTGGGAGGGGTTATTTCACCAAATAAAAAAAATCACACATTTAGGCACATTTGCGAACAAAATTTAAGGGAAAACATGTTAATTGGGAGCAAAAACAAAAAAAAGCGTTGCATTGATATTTTTGCTCAGCTCATATAAAACCTTTCCTATGACCCTGTGATTCCTCACTGTGTGATTTTGTCTTTTTCCGTCCGGCCTGACGCATCAAGTCCTGCGGCTTGTAAGTTTTTATAAAGATGATTGATTTTAAATAATAAAAAAAATGATGTCAAACAAAATGTGTCTGTCTAATTATTTATTATTTGTGTGTGTGTGTTGAAGTTGAACTCCATTTTTCTGTCCTCCATCCCCCCCCCAGGCTGCAGGTTCAACAGAACTCATAGGCTGAACATGGCTGCTGGTCGGACCCGGTAGGCTGCGCCGCCATAGCAACTCCCCCTGACCCCTCCCCCCTCCCTCCGCCCCCCCTCCGCCCCCCAGCAGTCGCAGCATCACCCTTACACTGCACAGTCATATTTGGTCCTCCGGAAACCCGCACAGCTCGGTAAGCCAGTCCCTCCGCAGCTGGACAACACCTCAATGCACTTTTAGGACGCGCGTCCGCCGCGTCCTCTGGCCGCGCCGCGTGCGACGCCGCGACGCGGCGGGAAAGTTTGTCCTGGGAAATAAGAATATTTCTGATGGTAATAACGCTGAGGATGCTGGGAATAATCCGCCGGGTTCGCGCTCTCCGCCTCTCGGACCCTCGGCTCTAAAATGGCTGGCTGTGGGTCCGAGGCGGCTCCGGCGGATCCGGATCCGCGACTCGCCCCGTGATTCGAGCGCGTTTCCGCGGACGCGGACGCGGCGGCGGCGCTGTCCCAGGTCCGAGCCGCCGTCAGGGCGCACACGCACCGCGCACTCCTCGGGTTTGGGATTCGGACCTCGGACTGTGCGTAATGGCGTCCTCCGCGGACAGGGCGGCCGCCTCCCCCCCCCCCCCACACCCCCTGCACCAACATCCGGAACCGGGACGCAGCGCCGCTCGCTAATAAAACGTGAATAGTGAGAAACCACGCGGGGCGGCGCGGTGAGGCGGATCCGACGGGAAGCGGGTTCGTGTTCGTCCGCGTGTCGCGTGCGGATCGGCGGCTGTGACATCATCATTCGGACCCTTCTGGGCTCGTGTCGCGTTCGAACCCTCGGTAAGAAAAAACGATGAGTGCATTTTTTTTAGGATCATGCAAAAGGGGATGGGGGGGGGGGGTAACACAATTAACAGGACGGTCAGCTGCTGAGCGGGAGGGGGCGGGGGGAGGGGTCACATGAGCCGCTCATCAATTCGACGAATTCTAAAGCATCATCCAACCAATACACCAAATAACCAGTATTGATTATTTGCTTTTTTCTGCTTTTTTGCTCTAAACTTGACCCACTACTCACATGACCTGTGATGTCTCCACTAAAACAGGATTATTTATTAATTTAATCTTTTTTTCTAGCATGAAATGTGTTGTAATTATCCTGCAAGTTTCTAATTTATTTTTTAATTCCTGTTTTTTTTAATTTACAGAAATATAAATGGGTTTGCACCAAAATGGATTCTCAGTTGGCTTCAGTCCTGACCAGCCTGGATGTCCAAGATGGCAGCAAGCGTGCAGACGGATCAGGGCCGGACCCGGAGGGGAAGGCGGGTCCAGGTAACCCCCCCGGGGTGGGCGGGGCTTCTAGGCCGGCCTCCCAGGACGGCTTCAGCCGGCCAATCACGGTGAAGACCGGCGTGCCCGTCCTCCGCAGCCAGCCTATCAGGATCAAAATCGTCGTCCCGCCGCGGTGCAAGAGGCCGACCGCCGGCTCCAACGCCGTCAGCCTGACCAAAGACTTTGCCCGCTCGCACCTGAGGAGGCCCGTTCTGATCTCGGCCGGAACCGTGATCACGGGAGCGAACGGCGGCAAGATCCGGTTCCCCGCCGTCAGGAATGAAGGCGACATCAGGGAGGCTGCTCGGGAAAAGTCGGAAGCGGAATCGTTCCAGAGGACGGAGGCGGCGCCGGTGGAGAAAAGAGGAGTTCTGGACGCAACGATCGTCCACCCCGACGGGTCAGAAGCCGCGTTGGTCTTCGCCAACGCCGCGAAAATACTGAACTGGCAGCGGGTTAAAGAGGAAAGACGCGAAGTGGAGAAAAACATTCCCTTGGTTTTGCCGGATGTGGAGCTGAGGAGCGGCGAGGAGGAGCAGACGGAACCGCTGGACCTGAGTCTGCCCAGGAAGCGGGAGGTCAGGGGGCGTTTCCCGGACGACCCGGAGGGCTCGCTGATCATGGAGGTGGACGAGTACGAGGGGGAGGGGGACAGGGACGTGGTGGAGGAGGACGACGAGGCCCCGCCCCCGCCGTCGCCCTCCTTCTTCTTCCCCCCCCTCCCCCCCGCGGACTGCGACGCGGAGGACCTGCTCCTCATCGACGACCAGGGAATCCCGTACACGCTCGGCCCGGACGGACTCAAAGTTCCGCAGGTCGACCTCCCAGAGTCCGAGAGAAACGGGTCGGGGGCTGACCCCCCCCTCAGCCAAAGTCCAGACACTGCACTAAACGCACCTTGTGATGGTAGATTCCCGTCACCGGCCCCCGCCGCCCGGACGCCGTCCCCAGGGGCGGATCCGGAGACGTCGCCGGGAAGCTCGGTTGGGGATTCTAATCCCTGCAAAGCGCTGGAGGCAGAGTCGCACGTCCAATCCGTCCCGGACGCCGCTCCGCCGCGGCCCCCCGCCGTTGCCGTGCCCGCCCCGCCCCTCCAGCTCCTCGCCAGCCCCCCCAGCAACACCCCCATCCTGCTCCTGTCCTCACCCTCGTCGCTCCCCTCCGCCCCCGTTTACTTCCTCCTGTCATCCGTCGCCCCCCCCTCCGGCGACGCCGCCTCTACCTCCGCACCCATCGCCGTCATCGACCCCGCGACCGGCCAGCTGTCGCAGATCGCCGCCCCCGTCTCCCTGCCCGTGGCGTGCGGTCAGGTGGGCGTGCCGGGGTCGCCCCACCCCGTCATCAGACTGAGCCCCAACAACCCCCCCGTCATCCTGTCAGGAGTGAGCAACGTGTCGCTCGCCGTCCCGCCGCCTGCCGCCGCCCAGGCCGCCTCCTCTGACCCGAACCCCGGGACCGAAGCCATATCAGCCGACGGCGTCTCAGCCGAGGACAACAAGCCATCAGCGTCAGGGGCGACCTTTGACCCCGGCTCGGAGGCCGAAGCCCGGTCGCCGGCGTCGGAGCCCGACGCGGAGCCCGCCGCCCCCCAGCCGGGTCACCTACCCCTGGAGGACCACATCTACTTCTCCAGCGCCGCCGCCCCTCCGTCCCCCCCCGGACCCCGCCCCCCCTCCTCGGAGAAACCCGACCCGCTGGACGCGCCGTCGCCAGCGGCGTCGCCCGACGCCATGGGTGCGCGCCGCGTGCTGTACTGCCAGCTGTGCCCGCGCGTCTTCTTCTACCTCTCCGACCTGGAGCGCCACGCCATCACGCACTCGCAGAAGAAGCCGCACGTGTGCCAGCAGTGTGGGAAGGCCTTCAAACGCTCCAGCCACCTGCAGGTCGGTGACGCGCGAAAGACGACAGGAAACGCTTGAAATGACGAGTGCGGCGGCGATGACTGATTATACTTCACATTTCGTATTTGAGTCAGTGACAAACACGTTTGACAAGAAGAGAAAATCTAAAACTTTATAAAATGAATCATTCATCAGGTCACATGTTGTTCATGTTGGTTTCTTCTCATTTAAAAATCCATTTGAACCATTTATTCTTACAAAAATCACAATTTCGTGTGATATAATTAATCCAACTAGAAAATAACCAGTTTCTTGTTAAAAATATTTTCACCAAGGAAAATAAATATCTTTGAATTCTGAACATCGATGTCGTCACCTATGACGTGTGGAGACGTTTTATAAAAATATTTAGTTCTACGGTTCAGGGACGAATCGTGTTTGGCAAAAACCACTTATCAGGTCTTTTATATTGTTTTTCTGGTTACACAAACAAATAAAACAGTGAATTTATAAATGATTAAACTGCAACCTTTTTGTCCAATATTCAGTTAAAATATATTTTTAGTTTATTTGTATAGAACATTTCAACAACAGGGTAATTCAACGTGTTTCGTGGATCATGTTTGGCAACATGAGAAAGTCAGAAACTGTGTTAAGAATCATTTATCAGGTCTATTAAAATATAAAAATGTACATGTTGGTTTCTTGTCATTTAAACATATTCATTTGTACCATTTATTTTTTAGAAATGAATGAATGAAGCCTGTTGTATATTTTCTGGATGTTTGATGCCAAAACCGTCATGTGGTGTAAATACTAAAAACTTGGTACAGGATGGTTCAAACTAATTAAAAAGTATTATAATATATATATATAATCATTATCATTCTTTTTCAGTTACACCATTTGACATTTTTCATCAAAAATTGCACAAATTCATGATTTTTGTATAAGATAAATGGTACAAATAAACTTTTAAATGACATGAAACCAACATGAACATAAAATGTACAATAATAGACCTGATGAATGATTCTTAAACTGTGTTTTAAAAAGTTTTTTTTTTCTTTAAGTAAATAAGCTAGAACAAGGGTTTTAGGTCTTTATAAAATAATCAACTTTTATTCGCAATATGAGCTAGAATTAATAGAAACTGTTGATTCAGGTGTTAATTACAAGCCTGTTTAAATAGGAGTATAACAATATAACAATCCATTGGTTGTTATGAAGACATTGATTAGAAGACAAGTGCTGATTATTTTTTATTGGTTAAATTAGTTTTATGATCTATATATATATATATATATATATATTTTTTTAATGAAAATGTCCAGAGACAGAGACACGATTATAATGTAACCCTAAAAACTTGGTACCAGATAGTTAAACTCTCTATCAATTAGTTTTATATTCTAGGTGGATTAAATATTTAAAATTAAATAAAAATGTAAAAGAAGAAAGAAACATTAACACAAAATGTACATTAATAGACCTGATGAATGATTCTTAAAACTGTATTTTTGACTTGTCAATCATTACTTGTCACTGACCCATTTGATAAGCTAAAATAGGAGTTTTAGCTATTTATATAAAAGTCAACTTTTATTTGTCTGCTGGCCATAAGATCACAATATTTACACGACCATAAGGCACCTAATTATAGGGGAGGGTTTATATACACACATAGATATACACACATAGATATACACACATAGATATATACACACATAGAGTAAGAGTAGGTAGTGATTACAAAGTACTAAAACACACGGATAAAACAAGCACACAAGTGTGTGTATTTAAAAATAGAGCGGGGTAATGTCATCAATCAAACCATCAAAGTCCTCATCCTCTGTTTCTGATTCCAACAGCAGCTAAATCTCCATCAAACATGCCAGCTTCACTTTCTTCACCATCAGAGTCACTTTCCTCTAAATGATGCGTTATAATCCGCTGAAAGTTGCTGCGCTACCGTAGTCCTGGTCTGGATGGAGAAATGGCACCGAAACGAAAGCACCAAGACGGAAATGTTCAATTTTTAATTTTCATTTCTTCTGCTGCTTTCCTGCTTTTAGTCTAATGGTGACCATAAGAACACTTCTCCCACCCGTTCGTTGCTCTGTGATCCACTGATCCAGTCTTTTCTCTGTGATCCACTGATCCAGTCTCTGCTCTGTGATCCACTGATCCAGTCTTTGCTCTGTGATCCACTGATCCAGTCCCTGCTCTGTGATCCACTGATCCAGTCTCTGCTCTGTGATCCACTGATCCAGTCCTTTGCTCTGTGATCCACTGATCCAGTCTTTGCTCTGTGATCCACTGATCCAGTCTCTGCTCTGTGATCCACTGATCCAGTCTTTGCTCTGTGATCCACTGATCCAGTCTCTGCTCTGTGATCCACTGATCCAGTCTTTCCTCCAACTCGTACCACCTGTCTTATGTCTTAAACTCAGCTGTGTAGCTGATTTCCTTCAGTTTAAACTGTGCTTTATCAGCGTGTCTCTTTACCATTTTCAGGTTGTTAAAACAACGATGTTCTGCATAATGCACATCCCCGTTATTTTATCTACAATCCATGCCCACACTTCCCCTACATACATACATAGGGTGCACTACACATTTTGAAGAAAATAGAAGACTTTAATGTGCGCCTATAGTCGTGGTAATACGGTAGTGGAATTAAGGTCGACTCGGGTGTTAATTACACGCCTGTCTGCATAGAGTACTACTGTAATCCACTGGTTGATATTGATTAGAAGTGCTGAGTGTTTCATTTTCCTGCTCCAACAGAGACACAAGCACATCCACACCGGCCAGAGGAACTTCGTGTGCCCCATCTGCTCCAAACGTTTCAGGGAGGCCGGCGAGCTGCAGCGCCACCAGCGCGTCCACACGGGCGAGAAGCCCTACCAGTGTCAGCTGTGCCACACGCGCTTCGCCGAGCGCAACACGCTGCGCCGCCACACCAAACGCAAACACCCCTACCACCAGGTCGCCATGGAGATGCTGAGCGAGCGGCGGGACAGAGGAGGAGGGGGGGGCGGAGGAGGAGGAGGCGTACAGGACGAGGAGGAGAGCGCCGAGTGGTACAGCTCCGCCGTGTCTCACCTGGACAACAACTCCGAGTCCGACGCGGAAACCTGAAGCGGCGGCTGACTGACTTTTAAAAAAATTTTAAAAAAAGGGAGCATTTGCAATATTTATTTCTATAACGTTTCGACGCTAATTTATTAACACGAGGGTGTGTGTTGTTCCCATTCCGTTTCAGAGTCACGCATGAGTTTGAATTTCGCTTTCCTGCAATGGAGAAAAAAAAAGTTGTATAATTTACAAAGGGAAAGTTGACATCATGTTTTTTAAGGAGTTCAAAGATATTAACCAAACTGCTAACATTAAATCCCTATTAAAATGCATTCCCACACGATCCATGATAAAACCCTAAAGTGCTCAAAAAGAAATTAACTTATTTACTAAAACAATCCTGTGCTCTAGTTGTATATACATCTATCTATATATATAGATATATATAGATATTCAGAGCGGCACTTCTGCACTATCTAATGTGAAAGATGAAATCTTTCTTACCGTCAGAGACACTGTGAGTCATTTGCACTTGTTTTATTTCACTCTAATCCTTTTTTTCTTACTTTGTGAATGAAAACACTTCGTCTTTCCTTGCCTGTTGATTTGACGTATTTAATACAGTTTCATGTACGAGTTTGACCAAACGAGTTATTCTAACATAAACGTCTATTCACATTTTTTCTTTTTTTTTCTTTCCTTTAATGTGAATTCTGTTAATTTATTTCAATTAAATTTTGACAACTCTAACTGAATGATTTCCTATGAACTTCTACTCGCTGAGTGAATATCTCCTTTAGTTCAGGAAGATCTCATATCTAAATCCATACCTCCCTTTGTGAGGACAGAGACACCTGATCTGTATCAGGTGTGGTTCTGGCTGACCACTTGGACCCCCCCCAGGGCCTAATTGAGTTTCCACCACATCCCTCTGTTTTCTGCTCCATTTAAACCGTAGAGCCCCACAGGGCCAATCTGCAGGTAAATTATTAGATACCGTTTCTCCTAAAATAACCCCAGTGGATCCTCGTCGGATTCAGTTTGGCAAACCTGGTTGTATAGAGGGTCGGAGGGGTCAAAGGTCAAGCACGCAGCCTCTGTGTTTGCTCTGACAAACAGGTAAGTACATGATTTATTTTACTGTTCATGCACCTTTTCACTGGATCTACCTTTTTTATCTGATTCATCGCCGTTCTGACAACACGAACTGAAAATGCAGAAGCTTCATAAACAGACAGACAGAGCTGACCACGTTGGATTTGCCCAAGTGATTCATGATCTATTTAATCCACCCAATAAGCCGCTGTCTGTTTTATCCGTGAATGAGTATAACTTCTGATATACAGGAAGCGTTCAGACCCCCGTAAATATTTCACTCTGTCAGATTGCAGCCATTTGCTAAAACCGTTCCCCTGATTAATCCCCACATATTTTCTGCAGATTTATTAAACAAGAAAAACTAAAATAGCACATGGCCATAAATATTCAGATAACACGTGTGAGATCTTTGAGTCTGATCAGGAAACACACACCTGTCTATATAAGACCTGGCAGCTCATTCCTCATGTTAAAGACAAAGAAACTGCCTGAAAAAAAAGCATAAAGACAGAATTCTGACACAGATGATCAGAGTTAGAACTAAATCTGCTGCACTGAAAGTTCCTTGGAGCTCCGTGGCCTCCTAGCTTCATTGCAGAATAGCAGATGGAGAGAAATGGGACCAGGATGGAACTTCTAGGCCTCAATTCTAAGGTGCATGTGTGAATAAACCAGGTAAGGTGGTGCAGCATGGACGACACGCATGGCTGCATCAAAGGAGCAATGCACACGGTGGAAGAGCTGGACCTAAACCTTCTGCAGAGTTCTCAGGACCTTGGACTGGACCTAAATGACCCTCAGCACACAGCTACAATAATGAATGAGCCCCCCCCCCCCCTCTCTCTGCAGAGGCCTGAACACGTTTAACATTCACCAGTGAACCTGACAGAAGACGAAGAAGGAGGATTCCTCAAATCCAGGTCTGACTAACTTGTGGCATCATTTTCAAACAGGCTGCATCAACTCAAAAGGAAGAGTTCTTCTGCTGAATACTTAATAAATCTGCAAAAAAGTTCCACAATTTAGTTTTCTGTCAGTATGGAGTGCTATGTGTGTCATTAATGAGAATAACATGATTTTAGCAAATGGCTGCAATATAATAAAGTAAATTTATAAATTATTGTCTGCACCCACTATATATCACTATATATATTTTATCCATATCACTCACATTACTCTCATTACTAATATCTTTATTTTAATTTTCTCAAAAACGAACTGTGTTGTAACGACTAATATAAATGCCATGTACATGTTAAAGGTTCCAGGCATTTAATGCCTCTTTACTAAAATTTGGATGTTGGATAAACACTCATATTATTCAGGAAACATGACAGGCATGACATTTGTGATGTCATAACTCACTCACAGGCATTTAAATCAGCCGAACAACATGAAGACAGATGTGAAATGACCTGTTCTTGCATACTACAGTGTTTTGTTAGTGATCTCGATCCTTTGAATAAGACCCAGGAAAAACGCACAATGTGGGTTCGGCCCTTTTAAACCTGATTCATTTGTCATGTGTCCAATAAAAGCTGCCCCCCCCCCGGTTTAAGGGCGGCGTGCTCGCTGTAGAGACCACTCCGGGAGTTTATCCATTAGGATTCCTGCACGCTAATTGACTCCACTGGGCTGTTGCGTTGCTGAGCCTACAAGGTCCTCGGTGCGTGGTGATGATGAATATTCAGCCGGCCAAGTGTGTGAGATCAGCAGTGCAGCTGGAGGTGTGTGTGTGTGTGTGTGAGTGTGTGTGTGAAGTGCAGAGTGTGTGTGCAGGGCTGGTTTCTGTCCAGGCTGCATAGAGCTTCAAAGTGCAGCGACTAACGGACAGATGGATGATGGACAGCGAGGACAGAAATCTGTAATGTGTGTGTTTGTGTGTGTGTGTGTGTGTGTGTGTGTGTTGCGTGGAGTGGAACGGGGCAGCAGGCCTTCTGAGTGGCACGAGGCACATTGCCAAGTGATTGAAGTGATAAAGGTGGAGAGGATGGGGGGGGGGGGGAGAATAGATCCAGTGATGAACGAGTGCAGAGCAGCAGCAGATGTAATGAAGTGTGTTAGACTGGTGGGTTTCAGCTTTTTTTATCATCCCCCCCTCCACCCCCCCACCCCGATATATTAGTTGTGAACCTGCTCCGTCGCATCACAGGCGTCTCGTTATTGCCTCTGAGAGACACAATGATGGAGAGCTGAGGTAACCTCTGATGCTTTTTTTTTTATTTAATTTTTTGGGGCTGTCATTGCAGTCTGCAGCCATGTGGGGGCGCACTTACACTTATGATGCGTTGCATGCACGCCTCCTTCCCTCTGCCTCTGTCAAGTATAGGAACACATTAAAATTCTGCATTTTTTACAGTGGAAGGACCACTTTTTTGTTATTTAAACCCAAATATGAAATCTCCTACACATGCATTATATTTTTATTTGAAAATGCACGACAGATCAAGTGTCTTTTTTAAGGTGGCGTGCTGTACTAAAAGATGAGTGATCATAAATTTACACAGAAATACGATACGGTGCATGGGAAAAGGTTAACATGGTTCAAGCCTCGGCCCACTAGACAGAGTGCAGGATTACTACTATGGGCTGAGTGTGTGTGTGTGTGTGTGTGTGAGAGAGATAGAAAGTGAAGGAGTGGGAGGGAGGGATGGATGGAGGGGAAAGAAGGAGGGTAACAGGTGTTAATCAGAAAGGGAGTCCCGGCTGTGGGGTTGTGCTGGGGAACCGGAGGAAAAAGCAATTACATCACCTTTTTTCCAATAATGTGCAACACTGTCAGTGTTTATATATGTCTACAGTGCGCGTGTGTGTGTGTGTGTGTGTGTGTGTGTGAAATGCATTTACGGCATTGATGGAGAAAAAAGCTGTCAAAGGTGAGATCTTATAATGACAGAGGACACTGACACGCCGCCTCCAACCACGTATTAAATTAAGGTTTCTGTGGGTTTTGTGTTCCATTAGGAGCTCCATTTGGTTCCATAGCAACCGTGGCCTAATTGGCCCGCGCGGCGCTGCCTGTGCTCCGTGTTCTCCGATTAGTGGATCTCAACGTCATTTTTTTTTCTCTCTCTCCCTACATCAGATAAAATGGCAGCAACCTCCTTTTCTCCAGCTCTGTTCTTCCTGTCCCTGTCATCAAGCCTCCCCCCCCCACCCCCGTGTGTGTGTGTGTGTGTGTGACACACCCTCGCCTATCTCTTTAACTTCTGCTGTCTCCACCATGTTCCCTCCCTCCCTCCTCTATGACCTGCTGAACCAGCACACACCGGCCTGTCCGTCAAATCCACAGAACAGGTGCTCCAGCCACCCCCCCCCCCCCCCTCACATCTCACATCACCCCCCCTGCTGCAGCCTGAAGCCACATACACAAACACATGTACAGACACATGCACAATAAGGAACATGCCAACATAGGAAACAGAACCCCCCCCCCCACCCCCCCACTGAGTTGATTCAGAGGTGAAAGCTGGGTGATTCTGCTTGGCACCGGTTCTGATGCCCACCGTAACTTTATGCTGACGGACGCTGGCTCGCTGACCTGTGACACTCTCTGTCCGTCACACACACACACACACACACACACACACACACACACACACGCAGCAGTACATCACTTTAAGAGGGCGACCCAGAGGTATCCTGACAGCAGCATATGAGCCTCCGGTCCTGCTGCAGTACGTGATTTGATGTGAGTCCAAAAACACTCCCGGGCTTTTCCACCCTGCCTCGTAATAAAACATCTCTTTATCCAGCCTTCTCACCCAAGGAAACTCGCCCCCCCCCCCCCTCCCTGAAATGTTGACTCCATCGGTGACTCCAGGAACACACAGGGAGCTCATTGTGTTTGAATCTGCTCCTCAATCAATCAGTCAGTCTGCAGATGTCAGAGGGGAGGGGGCGCTGGTGGAGGGGGGGGCATGGAGGGGGGAGGGGTGAATTTTGACAGTCGCTCACAGTTGGCACCAAGGATCCAGAATGCATTGGGGCGGACAGGGAGAGGGGCAGAGAGAGCGAGGCAGAGGTAGAGAGAGGAGGACTCTTTCTGTCTCCTCCCTGCACATTCACCTTTAGGAGAAAAAAAAAACCTGGAGAAGTGTGGAAAAGGAACAGTAGGGGGGGGGAGGAAAAAAAAAAGGATATGAAAAGAACATGAAAGAAAGAAATCGTCATTAAACGCGCTACGAGTTTCTCTCTTTCCCTCTCTTCCTCCATCTCGCACCTCTCTCAGTTTAATCTTAAATCCACTCCAATTTCCCCCGAGGGACTCAATTCTCTCTTTTCCTGTAAGTATTCTCTTTCATTCTCTTGCTTTATTTTCCGCTGCAGTGTGTGTGTGTGTGTGTGTTTTTTTATTCTCTTTTGCTCGTGGCTCAGCGCCCCCCCCCCTCCACAAATCTCGATCAATGGTTTGTTATTTGATTGCATTAATGAGTCCTCACAGTGTAAACAGGCCGACGTGTGTCTCTTTACGGGGACTGGGAACAGGAAGAGCAGCAGTGGTTTAGTATGCATAACCTCAGCCAGGGCAAAGTGTGTGTGTGTGTGTGTGTGTGTGTTTTTTGTTTGTGTGTGTGTGTGTGTGTGTTCGATCCCCTCCAAACAGGCTTCCTCCGTGGCGGGGGTCGATATTGTTAATAGGTTGTGTGTGCGCACTAATGCAGCTCATGTACATTTCCGGGCCTTCCGTGTTTTTACGTTTTTTTTTGTTCCCACTCTCCCTGAACGCTTGTCTGAGTCTGTGTGTGTTGTGGGTCCTGCTGCTGTTGCCAGAGCTGATAACCTCTGTTCCGTCAGGTCTTGGGGGGGGGGTTGCTCCTATGTCCCCCCCCCTCTTCAGTGTGTCTCTATCAGCGGATTAACGAGCTTCTGTCTCTTCCTCCGCCAGCGAGAGACAGAAGAAGAAGAAGAAGAGGGTTCATTCCTCCTGGTGGAGAGACACCAGGAATTTCCTCTTTCTTTCTTTCTTTCTATCCCTCGCCCCCCCCCACCATACTTCCTCCTCCTCCTCCTCCGCCATGACACTGCTGGCCTCCGAGAGGTCGCTTCTCATCCGGAACAAGTTCCGCTCAGGTGAGGAACCCGGAAGGCGGCAGAGATTCACCAATTAATTCACCAGACCCCCCCCACCCCCACCCCCCACCTCTTTACAACACCTCTACATCCTCACACATAATTGGCAGCATTAGTGTCAATATCCAGAGGTGATAGAGTTTGCGAATGTTATTGGCAAATCAGTCATTTCGTCCAACCCGTTATCAATAGAGTAAAGCTATTGATCGGGGGGGATGGATTTAGCGATCGCTGCAGCACAGACTGACGCGTCTGGAGCAGACGAGAGGGCGGATGAGCCCGAGGCTAAAGATCCGCGACGTGTAGCCGCGCGTCAAAGTGTCGTGATGCTCACTGACCCTGTAAAGCGGTTTAGCTCTGAAAGGTCATTTTATTTCATTCAAACGTCATGGTCGTCCAAACAGACTGATGGAGACGATGTCTGGTAATAAAAGTAATGATAGCTGACAATAATTAGAACACTTGTACCAGTGTGATATACCATTACTCCACCACAGAGCTCAAACTTAAACAGCCTACGAGCTGCGGGCGGCTGCTGTTCCGTTTCCAGGCAGCTGTCGCTGGTAAAGTGGAAAGCCGAGGATCCGACATGCAGACAATCCCCCTAGGTGTGCCGACACCTGCTGGAAAAAACCTGATTCTTCAGGGCAGCTGCCGCACGTAGTCGTTGAAGCGGCTGGACTAAAATATCGGTCTGTACAAAGTACAAAGAATTGAAATGCAGATAGGATCTAACTAGTAATAATTTAAGTTGACATATACAAATTGTATAGAAAACTATATAATTATTGCAGATAACTAGTAAAATAATACTGTAAAAAAATACCTTTCACACTAACAAATACGTCATAAAGTACAGAGCAACAGCCAGGAGCATGGAGGAAGGCAGCACCACAGCTATGAACATTAACACAATCACAACCAGAAATGCAGATAGAATCTAACCAGAAGAGCTTCAGTAGTGATTTAAACGCTGATCCAGGGACTCTTTAAAACAGGACTCCTCAAACTAATTCCTACATGGACAGGACGGGAACATTACATCACTTAATGAATAATAAATCTGACACTCTGACACTCCAGCTTCTTTAACTTGTTGTAAGAACGGAGCACAATGTGTGCATGTTCGTGAAAAAAAAAACAATCTAGATTTTCTACCGTGGTGAACTGGTGCCGCGCGTCGCTCGAGCGGAGCAGGAAGAGTAGAGCGAGCTGCACAAACGAGGATGACGTGAGGAGGGGATGCATGAGAAGTTTCTGGAGGGAGCGGGACAGCTGAAGGGGGGGATGGGACCAAACAGAAATAGAAGTACTGAGAGATAAATAGTCGCTGGCCTCCACCCCCTGTGCAGACCTCTGCCCCCCCCCTCTCTCTCTCTGGGTCTCTCAGGTCTCAAACAGGCCCGGTCCAGCTTCACCTGCTCATGCACTGAATCTTAATGTGTGTGCACGTACACATTGTGGCGTGTAGACGTGTGCGAGCGTGCAAAACAGACATTTAACCCACGAGCACTTCAAAAACCCACGAGCTAACACGAGTTACGAGGTCGTACGGTGTCATCTAACATGAACGTGCTGTCTTGTTTTGCTTGACTCCCCCCCCCCCCTCAAGTGTGTGATTCAATGTTTCCAGATAATTAATAATTAAACCTGTAGCCGGTTATTTCATAAATATTTCCCCTTAAAACTCTCTTTCAGTCCTGCAGCTGAGGATCCAGAACCGAAGGCAAAGTGAAATCAATGCAGACTCTGGTTAGTCCACGTGTGTCATTACCATTGTGATTGATCCGGTTACATATTAATGATCTTTAGGTTGTTTTGTCTCGCTGACACATGATTGCCTATTGATTGGTAAATTTCTTTGTGGGTTTACTACATTGATCATTGTTTCCGTTCTTCAATTCCACTAAAATCGGTGCTTAAAAATTCATTTATGACTTAATGATATAAAAAAATGCCAAGAAAATGATAAAGTTTAATAATAACAATATATTATATATGTACAGTATGTAATGTATTTACATAAACAAGCCAGGAAAGTGTCTGGATTGCAAAAAAACTGCATATTTTTACTGTAGCAGGCTTTGAATTGCAGATACTAGCAGATAATTGTGCAATGGTGGTGCCAATTTGTGTAAAATCATACATGCAGGAGATAAAATGTGCAAATAATAATGTTCTTAATAGGCGTCTGAATATGTAAGGAACTATATAGGCCTGAATAAAATGTTGCTGGAGGCTTATATTGGGATCCATTCGGATTTTTCTGTGTAATCTCCCAGAATAGTCCACAGAAACAATCCTGCTGTCAACGCGCTGTGCAGCTTCCTCAGTTTTGAAGCTGCAGCAGGTTGCACAGGAATCGTTGCACATCCCGACGCCTGTCGACACAAATGAGGCCTAAAACGCTCCGCGCTTTAACTAGGGATTATTTGAAAGCTGAAAGTTCTTTGTTGTCACTTCACCCGAGTTTGCTCCTCCGAAAAAAAAAAAAATTAATAAATAAATAAAATTGCAGTTTGGAGTTTGAAAGCTTTTTTTTTCTCATCTTCTTGCTGCATTGTCATTTTTTTTAATCTTGTTTTTTTATAGGGTTGAAATCT
Organism: Eupleurogrammus muticus; assembly: GCA_036785175.1. Taxonomy (NCBI): domain Eukaryota; kingdom Metazoa; phylum Chordata; class Actinopteri; order Scombriformes; family Trichiuridae; genus Eupleurogrammus; species Eupleurogrammus muticus. The sequence continues at coordinate 2,474,022 of JAYKQN010000032.1, forward strand.
ACTTGTCCCTCTCAGAAAGCGGAGAAAGACCAGGGTGAAGCTCTGGTGAGTAGCTTCCTGTTTCCTGTTGATGATGATGCAAACGTTTCACTTCACATTCAGGATCATTTTTATTTGAAGCAACACAACGAGACCACGTTTTCTTTACGTAGGCTTTGTTTTCAAGAGGGATAAATCCACAGTGACAATAAAAAAAACAAGTATATGTCAGCGTTTTGCACAACAAATGTCATCTCCTGTGTGGAGACGGAGAAAAAACAACGGTTCACTGGGGGGGGGGGCTTGATGCGTCAAACATTCTGCAGGAAATAACTAAGGCAGTATTTAACACCCCCCCCTCCTCCACCATGAGTAAACTGCAATGTAATCCCTGGATGATTGTTTGACCCGCTGTTTCCTGATGCAGCGTCTGTCTGACGATGGTGCCACTCAGAAGTTGCCCCCTAGTGGTCTGAACACTGACACTGCACAAGGTGATGCGCTGCTCACGGATCTGCTGCTTCGCTCTGTTTGCTCGCAGTGAAAATGCACAGTAACACAGCTCCAACCTCTCCCTCTTTTCTCTTTTCCTCTTTTCGCTCATGGTGCATTGCTCTGCTGCTTCCCTGTTGTACAGTACAGCAGCCGTGTGCAGAAACGTGTGTGAACCCGTCAAACGCAAAAACCTAACTTTTGAATTCTGAGCAAATTAACTGACCCATTAACTGACATCCCACTCTCTCATCTCTATTTCTTTATCTCCTCTCCGCACCCCTTTAACCTTCCTTTTTTATTTTTTAAATTGAAAACGCTGCTTTCACAGTAATCTGGCTTTTCAGACTGTTGCGTGTGCATGTTTCACATCCAAGTGGGGGGGGGGCTGCTCGCCTGTGGCAACGCCGTTGTGCAGTCTCACGTCGCATATGTTCTGAGAATCCTGTTGCTTGTTCCTCGCCGCTGACGGCCCCATCTGTCCCTCCCCGCTCACAGTGTGCGGCGCCCAGAGACAGAAGAAGGCCCGGCAGAACCAGGACCTCAACGAGAGGACGCAGCAACACCCGCCCGGACCCGCGGAGCAACAGCAGGAACACGCGCTGCCCCCGGACAACTGTGGGTTCGAGTCTCACACGTTTTAGTCGTTTTTGTTGTCTATTGCTCATAGCTCCCTCCTGTGACCCTTCGCTTTTAATTAAAACAACAGGCCAGGCCTCCTTCCCCCTGTCCGCTGATGTTTTCGAAGATGACATCTCCTCCTGCGCCTCCCAGTCGCCCACGGAGCAGCACGGCGTCCACCAATCGCCGGCCTTCCGTCCGCCGCTGGGGCTCCAAGGCGACCAATTGCTGAGCGACTTCTCGGTGGAAGCCCCGCCCCTTAACCACAGCCCCAGTCATGCTCAGGTGAGACGAGAACGTCCAAAATGAACAACTTCCCAACAAAAACCTCTGATAGAAACATTAAACCCTTAATTTTACATCACAACGTCATGTTCTACTTACCCAAGGTGTTATTTTCACATCTGTTGATCTGCTGAAGATTTAGTGTTTTGTAGATATCATGAAACAGCTTCCTATGGACAAAGTGATGCAGACCAGAACATAGGTTGTTCATCATTTATTGATTATGGTACAGTAGCACTAAGAACTTGTAGGTGTGTGTCGTATTTCAAAACATCTAGGTTGCATATTTTACCTTAAGTGGTGTCTAGTTATTTAGTTAAAAATTATTATTTTTTAGGTTTTGAAGTCATTTATTCCTGAGATTTGCTCCCACACCAATACTATGTAGTTAAAGGGATTGGTTTGTTTACATGAAAAATTCAACAAAAACATCTTGTTTAGGATAAAATGATTTGAGTGTTCTAGAAATACACAGAACATTTAGGTTTTTTTTTAATTAATTTTAGCTGCTAGCTTTGCAAGGAAGATGGCTGCCATCACATCAGGTTCTCTCTCTTATCAAATGGAAGAAGGTGTTATCCAGGTGTTGTAGCAGCTAAGGTAACTAGACAATCAATGGAGCTGTCAATAAACACTTACTACAATTAATAAAAAGCTGCTGCTTAAATGGTGTTTATTGGTAAATAAAAGCAGGACTGTAGTCCTTAAGGTTCAGTCTGGGTCAGTACTGACTTCTCCATCACATTGTGTTAATGCTCATAGCTGTGGTGCTGCCTTCCTCCATGCTCCTGGCTGCTGCTCTGTGTTTTATGACGTATTTGTTAGTGTGACAGGTATGACAGCTGCTGCCAGATCAGCTGGTTTTCAGCTACATGTTAAGGTCTGTTTATTGGGAGTTTTAGCTGGGTTTTCACCTGGAAGGATCTAATGAAATCTGACTCACTCTGGAACTAAGTTCTACTCTGAGAGAGCAGCGTTCACAGCCAGAATGAACGATTATCAGGAGAAAACACAGAACGTTCAGTTCATGCTTAACCAGAATATGAAGGAGTTACTGAAATTATTAAAACTGAAAAATCCAGATGTTTTGAAACACGACACACACATACAAATTATTAGTGTTACTGTTCCATAATCAATAAATTAGAACATATGTTTTGAGTAGAGCATAACGTTGTGATGAAAAAAATGGTCCTTTAACAGACTAGTGAGTTTTTTTTATGTGATGGTCTAATATTCTTCCTTTTTCAGTCTGGTTTGGCTTTGCTCCCGGCAACCGAGGGCATCAGACAACCAGTGAGCGTAACACTGAGTGAATCCAACTCCATGGCAACAACTGGGAGACCAAATGGGATCTATCTGACCTCTCAGACCACCCCCCTGCTGCCAAAGGTAACATGGGGTCAATGCATCCTAATTCTTTTAAATTTGAAGGTTTGTTTTAATTTCTACTTCTGAAATAAAATGTGATTACAGGGAAATAAATGATATTTTTCACATTTAGTTTGTGATTTTGCATTATTGACATGGTTTTCGCAGCAGGTACACAACATAAAGGGATGAAACGGCATTGTTAAGGCCTTAACCTAACAGGGTGGTCACTCCTCTGTTTTGTCAAACACCCTCTTGCTCCGCCGTGATCTGCTCTGCATTCATTACTGTCAATTTACACTTCTGGGAGAGCTCAGTGTTTGCCCCGCAGGTTAACACATTCGCACATGAGCGGCGTGTCTGTATGTCAGAATCAGCACACGCTGTCATCCGGAGATTTGCCAGGCATTTATACGTTTCGTGTAGGAATTTAACCTTGACAAGGGTCAAATACTGTCAAACAACGTGAAATGGCATGACATTTTCTCTGTGTGATATTTCGCATGCTGGTTTTTTAAATTGCAGGTCGGAACGCTCGGTACAGGTACAGTTAAACGGTGTGTGTGTCTTTTTGTGTTTTTTTTTTTTTTTTACAGACAGCTCGGCCCCCCAGTCCAACTCTTCCCTCCTCCCTCAACTTCAGCCACCTCCCCCGCCCACGGAAACAACGGGACACCAAACCCAAGATGAGGAAACTCAAGTATCACCAGTACATTCCTCCAGACCAGAGAGGTAAACCTGGACCTGCATATGCATTTTACCCTTCGTTAGTCCGTTCAGGACTTGCTCTTGTTGCTGGTTGCTCTGAGGTAAGCCTGGGAATTGTGTTTGCTTCCAGGGGCAGGAGCCAAACAGAAGAGCCCTACCCCTACCCAGCCATTAGACCCAGCCTATTCCCATGTTCTGAAGCAGCAGCAGGTCTTCCTCCAGCTGCAAATCCTCCAGAACCAGCAGCAGCAGCAGCAGCAACAGCAGCAACAACAGCAACAAGTGCAGCCACCACAGCAGCTCACCATTGTACCAAGGTATGCAGCCACCACAGTTTCCTGTTGATGGTGTGGCGTAATTCAATCCGAGCTCAGAAAACTATGCAGGACGTAAGTCGTCAGCTGTTTTTCTGGTGAGTTGACGGCGCCGCTCTTTCTTCCAGTGGAGATCACAGCGATCTTGTGAAATCCTCTGGCGCCATGCCCCTGAACCCCCAGCCTGTCCCCGCCACCACAAACCACACGCCCCTGGCCACAAACTCCACGTCCAAGCCCGAGCTTCTCCCCGCAAACCTGGTCGATCTCACGGTAAGAAAAGCGACGACAAGCTGAAAATGTCCGCCCTAGACAACAAATCCGAGCCATCCTCACGAGTCTATCCCGTTCTCAGGTGTCAGAGTTGAGGCAGCAGCTGCGTAAGCGAGGCCTCCCCGTCTCCGGCACTAAGCCGGCCCTGTTGCAGCGTCTCCGCCCCTTCCAGCTGCCCCACACCTGCCTCACCCCTGCCCCCCTTTGCCAGCTGGGCACCAGCATGGCGCCGCTCGCCCCCTGCCCCCTGCTGCCCCCCAACCAGAGCCCCGGCCTGAGCTCCAGTCCTGGACCAGACTCGCCTGGCAGCAGCAGCCCCAACCAGCAGATGTACCTCCAGGACCGGGGAATCCCTAATGGGATCCTCGGCGAAGACCCCAATGGGATCCTGGGTGCCATCGCCAACGGTTTCTCGGCGGAACAGCGCGGGCTTACTAGCTCCGTCTTCATGGCCCCCGCCAGCACCCCCTCAGGGACCCCGAGCCCCAGCCTGCCCATGTCTTCCTCCTCGCCCTTGCACTGCAGGACCCCCTGGAGGAGCGAGAACGAGCAGCAGCAACAGCAGCAGCAGGAGCTGAGCGTGGAGCTGGAGATGAGGGAGAGGATAAGGAGCAGGCCCAGAGAACGCCCCGCCAACACCAGCAACGAGGTGAGGGCCCGCAAGCAGGTGGTCCAGGAGGTGTCAGCGAACTGGTAATTTAACAAGGTGACAGTTTTTCCAGAAATAAAATCATCTTTCTATCTTCTTCTAGTCTTGTGGAGGATCCCTCCATCCCTTCCTGCAACAGGACCCAGGATGTTCTAGAGGGAAACAAGAAACAGACACACAGACAGAGGTGTTGTTCACGCAGGTAAACACAAAATCTTCAACCATATGTATATATATACACATATATATATTTATAATCTCTTTAAAGTTCTTTTCAACTTTCCCTTACGGTACTTGTTGATAATCGGCCTCATGCCAGAATTTTAGTTTAGTTCCCCTAATGGGATTTATAGTTTGTATAAAAGCAACACAACATCCCCTGTCCTTAGACCCTTACATTGTACAAGGTAAAACTGTCTGTCAAAAATGCAAGAACCCTCAGGAAGAGAAACAGAGAAGTGATCCATCTTCCAGGATGAACAAGCGTGCAATAGATAGTGTGTGCAGATAGAAACAACACATTCGAAACAGGAAAAGTTGAATATGACAGCAATATGGAATAATAGAAATAAAATGAATTGTGTGGGGGATGAGGCAACAGGATCCATCACAGCTGCCAGGTGAACCAGGACAGCAACAGACCCTCCAACAACAATATTGCCTATATAGCCTCTTTTTGCGGGATGTACCATGAGAGCCTTCCTTTTTTAAATGTTTGAGCATGCTTCCATCGCTGGCTGCCAAGGAATTTACCGCGTGATTTTCCAATCAGGTGTTTTGCTGCCAACCGTGTGATGTGATTGGCCAGGACTTCGAGCTGCCAGTGCAGATTACAGCGAGTCCTGTTCAGGCCTTGCCTGGCGTTCGCAGCTTGGAGGAAGAGCTGCAGGAGGCCATCCAGAAAGCACAGGTTAGAGCAGGGATGGGCAACCCTGGTCCTGGAGGGCCGGTGTGGGTCCAGGTTTTTCTTTCTGATTCTACTAATCAACCACCAGAGCTCTTGCTAAGGACCTTCATTAGTAGATTCAGGTAACCCAAGGGTGGCGAATCCTGGACCCACACTGACCAGGATTGCCCACACTTGGGATAGAGACTTTATTATAATCAAGAAGAGTTCACCAAAAGTTCCTTTTTGCAAGAAAAAAAGGGAACTTAAGTGTTTTTCCCTACTTATGCAAACAGATGGACCCCAGGCAGTCCATAGATGACATTCTGGACGAGCCCAGTACTTGCACCCGTGAGTATCCTATAATCATATTATAATAAAAACCCAAATCTTACTTTTTTTTCTTTCAATGTCTAATTATTTCATGACTTTCCTTGCAGGCTCCAGCAATGTTTCTGACCATAAACTCCTTACCCATTCGACCCCTGGCCCGTCCCCTCCACCTCAGGCCGATCAGAAGCACGCCAAGGACGATAACTTCCTGCCGTCGCCACTTTGCTCCTCCCTCCTGCTGGAGCTCCCCCCGTCCCCAGCGGTGATACCCCCCAGCCAGGTGGTCCTGGCTCCCCCGCCTCCCCCCATCTGCACCTCGCCTCTGTCGTGTGCCGGGAAGTCCCGGAAACGGCGGGCTCCCGCGTCATCCCACTTCGATGCCGCCGACTGGCTGGAGACGCTGACGTCCGGCCTGCGCCCCCTCACCCCCCCCACGGCTCCCTTTGTCGAAACAGACTTCAGTCTGGATTCAGATCTGAATGTCAATCGAGTGTTGGATCTAATGATAGAGCAGTGGTGAAGGGCGTGTGTGTATGTGTGTATTTGTTTGTCTATGTGTGCATTAGGTGAGCATTATCATGATTGGGGACTGAATCCCACTGTGGGCACAAGATTGTGAATAGAGGCGTCCATCTACCCAGGGGGTGGGCAGTCCTGTTCCTCGAAGGCTGGTGTGGGTCCAGGTTTGTTTCAATCAAGCAGTTCCACATCTAATTCTTTTAATGAAGGTCCTTAGCAAGAGCTCTAATGGTTAATTAGAAGAATCAGGTGTGTTACTACCTAGTTGGAACAAAAACCTGGACCCACACAGGCTATTCTGAACCTGGACTGATGTAGAGTGAGAATCCATAAAATATCCATAGATCAGGGGTCTCCAATCCTGGTCTTGAAGGGCAGTAAAACACCTGATTCTACCAATGAAGGTCCATAACGAGGCCTCTAGTTGTTCAATAGTAGGATCAGGTGTGTTACTGCTCCCAATGTAGAGTCAGAATCCATATAATATCCTTAGATCAAGGGTCACCAATTCTGGTCCTCGAAAGCCACTGTGGGTCCAGGTTTTTGTTCAAACCAAGCCGGAAACCACCACTCGGGGCCTTGTTATGGACATATATTCGTAGAATCAGGTGTTTTACTGCTTGGTTGGAACAAAAACAGGGACCCACCAGGACCAGGATTGGCCACCCCTGCATCCACCATCGATAGGCTGTCAGAGTCACCAGCTCCACGCAATGTCGAGAGCCGGTTTCATTGCAGCAAACCAGGAAAAAAAACAAAGCTTTGATGGGGTGACAAGAGTGGGAACACGACGTCCAATGTGCACCGTGGAGAACACTTTGGCTCGGCCAGAAAACGGAAAACGAGCGAAGCTTCTGAGGATTGTCGCACTCCAGAAAAAGACAAAAGAAAACTGGTGGCACATTAATTTAGACGTGCCTCCTGCTTCCGGGGAGACGTGTTGTTTTCTGACTTATCTCCAAAAACCACAAACCCCTGTTGTCGGGGTTGGATCGAGCAGGCGGCCCCCCCCTCCCCTCGTGTCGACTCCATCATTGAGCGCCGGCCATTCATATAAAGTCCGTTTTCAGAAGTGTGTGAAAAGCCAGACAGGGCGCACAGCTTGTGTGTGGCTACAGACCTTAACCCCGGTGCCAGACACACAGTCGGCATGCCGGGGGGGGGAAGCTGGCAGAGGCTACGCCAAGCGGCGCGTAAGCCTATTCATGTGTATGTACGAGTGTGTGTAGGTGCGTGTGAGAGCTTATGTGTGTGTGTGTCCTGATGTGAGGGCTGCTTTTTTTTGCCGTTTCGTACGTGTCGACATGCAAACGCTTCCCTTGTGTATTTATGAACCCCATTGCCAGACGCACACGTACGTACGTAAGTGTTCCTGTTCAGACGCGGTACGACTGATCAGTGAGACGCGAGTCAGTGGATTTCTGTGTCCACAGTTCAGACCAGACATTTCCATGTAGTCTCAGTCTCTCCGGTGTCGATATTCAGCGTAATCATCAGAAGAAACCGACGTTAGCTGGTTTCGGGGGCGGGGGGGCTCTCCTGGACGTTCCAGCGTCCAGGAGAGCAATCAGGCGAAACCGCCCCTAAAAATAGTCCCCGTACAAATGCACCAATCAGACGAGCGAGGTGAGAGTTTCCTCTTTTTTTGCAAAAAAAAAAAAAAAAAAAAAAAAACAGGTGGTCATTTTGTTCCCTGATTAACCCCCGACTGTGTGCGGAACCTGCTGCTACTCGCAAAAAGCCAGATTTAGCACGATTTATAACCCGGCGCCAAGACCACACCTGTTCACTCTGTAAATTAATTCGTATTATTCGACATTGTTAGCTCTTTGCTGTACGGGTCAATACGAGACGTGGCTATAAAGATGCACTGTAGGATTAGCACAGGACGTGTTGAAGGAACTTGTCAGAAGGGGCTGAAGCAGTAATTGCTGTGCATTTTATTATTATAATGACAGTGATAATGCTTTTATGTTCAAAATGATTTACTGGATTTGTTTGTATCACTCACTTTTAATGAGTTATGTCCAGTCTCCTCTAATAGACATTCTAATATCAATCAATATAAATTCTCACAGAGGTTGACAGTCATTACCCTTTGCTGATCCCATCCAAAAGAAAAAAAATATTTCACTCTTAATCGGCTGCATATTCCATTAAATCATTTTGAAGCGCTCTGATTGGCTGATTCATATGGGGGGTAATTACCTGGATGTCACTTTTTTTGTGTTTTTTTCCCTCTGCTCGTTCTCCACCATATTACGTGTAATACGGTTTGTGTAAAGGGCACAGCAAACTGGCAGATGTAAGGTCACACTGTGATCACGTCTTTTTTTTTTTTTTTGTACGCGAACCACAAAGCCTCTCGTTTCTTGTTCTGATCATAAACAGATGTCTTACCAAGCAAGACAGCCGCGGTGAATATTTTAACAAAAAAAAAAAAATGTGAGCGTAGGTGAGTCTTCGACACAGTTCTGCACATTGACGTCGAAGCAATGAATGAAAAAAAAATGCAGTTGAATGTGGACGGGTGGCTATGATAATCATAGTGATCAACAAACATTGCCTGCTGTATGGAAAAAAAAAAAAAAAAGAAAATTGATAGGCAGGAGAGTAAGATGCTACCTCCTGTGACTTCCACTGCTTTAGGGCCTACACTAGTGTTTTCCTTGTTTCTTTTTTAATTTCAATTTCCAAACACTGGTGCAGAGTTTCCCGTTCCAGAGACCAGAACCCCGCTGGGACAGTTTTCACAGGTCTGGATGAACCCGGGTTAAATACTGTTATACAGTGACCCGGTCCAGATCCTGGAGCTGGAGACACCAACACAAACTCTGTAGGCCGCTCCTGCTGCTACGAACGCCTTACGTGTAAATGTACCACAGAATAACATGTCTGCTTTTATTTATTTGTAATTTATTCATGCCAGAGATATTAACTCTTGTCCAAATGTATTTAAAAGCATAAAATTAAAGTCTTAATAGATTTTCTATGTGGCTCCTTCCTTTCTTTCTTTCTTTTGTCCGAGTTAAGTGATGAACCACTGGCTTATAAATCATGTCTTATCAAATATTAATGATTGCAAGGTATATTAAAGCTCAGTTCGTATCTATATTCTACCTAAATATCCATGCAACAGCACTGATGGGTAATTTTTATAATAACTCTTATTATCTGGAGCAATTATGAACCTTTTAGAAGATCAAATGCATTTTCAGAAAAATGTAATTACTTTAATGTTTAATGTAAACACATTTATTATAATAAATCACATACCTAAATTTGATTAACTTAGTTTTCCCTCTCTTCTCTCTACATTTGTGGACTAAATTCATAAATTCCTGCATTTTTCACTGAATTTTTTACTGAAATTCACGGAAATCCTCATTCACGCGTCAGACGTGGTGAGAACACCACAGGAACGTCTGTAGAACATCTGTATCAGCTGCATCATGCATCGTAATGATAAACTAACTCTGTCCTAACAAAGGGACACAGACTAAAACATGATTTTTAACTGTGGAAGCTGTTTTTCTTATTTGTTGCATTACTGATTTACTAAATTATGTATTTCACATTCCATTATTATTATTATTATTTTTTTGCATTTGCCAATATTTCTGCAAACCGCTTTTACGCTGAACCTGGTCTCCTAATAAACGGAGAAAGTTGGATTAGAAGGTTTCACATGAATCTGACAGATGCCTAAAACCAGATATTGCTCTGCACCTTTAGACACCCCTTTCCTTTATTTCTCATCAGCCTTGGTGACTTATCAGCTTCTCCTCTGTGCTTAAAGACACTGTTGCTGCAAATGAAGGTTGATTAATTGATTGATTGTTCTCGGCACAGGACGCGTGCCGACGATCCATCTCCGTTCCAATCAGAATATACGGACACAACAGACAATTCCTTCAGACTCATTTACAGCCCCGGGGAGATGTATAAAAAACAGTTGGTGTCAGAGCTGCAGCTGCATAATGAGCCACAGGTTTAACCCTATCACACCGGTTATGGAGAGCAGGTACGAGGAGAGAAACGAGGGTGAGGGTCTGTTTTCACAGGGGTGATACTCCAAAGCTGTGACTGGCTGTAATGAGGGATCCTCTAGCTGTTCCACATCACTTCCCCCCCCCCTTCATGCAATAACCGCTTCCCGCCCGATTTCATGGGAATTAAAGGGAGAAAGGGAGTTTCGTATGTAAAGCAGGTAGCTTAGACGTGGAGATGGTGTGTGTGGACCCCCCCCCCCCCCTCGCTCTTTCCTCGCCTTCTTGATTCGTCTCTTGGGTTTTAGGGGTTGTGGTGGGTTCCTGGATGTTGGGGGGGGGGTAGGCTTTGATCACTGGCAGAAGGTCGCTGTGGTTCGATTTCTGCGGCTCTGCAATTATAAAGAGCAAAGCGGGGGACGTTAATTTCTGTGCGTGTCCGTTAACGGTGAGCGGTAATCACGTTTTCAGCATTAGGGGCTGAAGAAAAGCCGTTTGGTACACGGGGTTGTAAAAAACTGATGCTGCTCTCAGCCCCAGCATCAAACTAGTTAAAGGTGCAGCTTGTAGGGTAAAGAAAACCTGAGATAGAATATGACAATAATACGTTTGTTTGAATCATTAAAAATTAAAATGAGAAATGTTTATTGCTAATTATCTGCATGGGGGGTAGGTCCCCATATTAAGGTTAGGGTTAAGGCTTTTTTCCCCATTAAAGGGGTTTTTAAGGAGTTTTACTTTGTACGATGTGATGGTCTAAGAACAGGGGATGTTGTGTTGCTTTTGTAGAAACTGTAAATCCCATTGGAGAGAATCTGTGATTTGTGATTTTGGGCTACAGAAATAAAATTGAATCTCCGTGTTAAATTAGCATAGACGGAACCAACCAAACAATAGACAGCTTTTATATTTGGCTTGTTAGTCACATTCACCTTTGGTTTTCCTACAGGTTTAGATATTTTATTGGTTGCAGTCACTTGATGCCAATGAGAAAACATGCACATTGTACCTTTAATTTAACTCAACTTAAAAACATAATATATTTTGAGGAAAACCAGCGGCCATATCTAAAAGCGCATATTGTGAAAATAGTTTGCATAAAATAAGGAATAAATAAGATGCATAAAAATAGTTGGTCAGCCACCAATTGTGTAATTTCTTCTACTTTAAAAGACGAGAGGTTCACTTCAACTATGTGAGACTGAATGTAGGTAGAGAACCAGGTATTATTTGGTATGTTCCCCTGTAAAATAACCTCTTTGGAGACCTGTAACTTCTCCTTTAAGAGGCTCCTCTGTCCTCCACTCGTTTACCTGTATTAACGGCACCTGTTTGAACTCGTTATCAGTGTAAAACACACGTGTCCTCCACCTCAAATACTCACTTTAAGCTGGATGTGAAGGAATCGACTGCGGGAGCAATTATTAGAAAATAGAAGATGCACAAGTCTAATGAGGATTTTTTCCCCTGGATCTGGGGATCCATGCAGGATCTCACCCTGTGGGGTCAAAATGATCACAGGAACATAGTGGAGACCTATCAGTACCACACTAGACCACCAGGGACCTGCCTGGATGGTCCAGAAGATCAGGAGAAGGTCAGATGGTCAGGAACTCTCAGCTCGTCACGTTCGGAGGAGAAAGAACGTCGAGATTCATCCTGAGAACATCAAACCTACAAAAAACAGCAATCTTCTTCTTCTTCTTCTTCTTCTTCTTCTTCTTCTTCTTCTTCTTCTTCAGAGGAGGAGGAGACTGCACCAGGTTCTTCAGGTTCTCCTCAGACCTTCTGGTTCTACAGGATTGAGGTGAGTTAAACTATGTGTTTCAATATTAAGGATTCTAAAAGCAACAAACAGGCCTGCACATTTTGTTTATGTGTATAGAGATAAGTTATTTGCTATATTTATACTGGTTATGTCACAGCTGGAATAATAATGTTTATACACGTTTTTCCACGTTAACACTGCAGATTAGTAAACTTAGTTGATGCAATTTACTTTTAAAAATTGGTTGTTGCTCTTGAGTTGGAATTAAAAACCAGAAGGATGTACGGTATAGGAATAATTCAGAATAGCAGGTGATAGGAAGCTTTTACCAAGGTGCTGTTAAGATGCTTCAGTGAGGAAAAGAATACACAAGTAATGTTAATCACATTCTTTTTTTAATGAATCTCGTGAAGTTTGACCACATACCATCTTCCAGTATTAAGCAGGTTGTCTGGACTATCTTGTAATGTGAGGAAATGCCGTTTAACACCATCATGCTCAGGCATGTTCACATGTTGTAACAGCAAATTTAATCACTTAATAATTGTAAAATACCCAAAAGCATATACAATCCGTGATGGAAAAGGTATACTGTGTTTGTAAAATTAAAACTATTATTACTATAATTACTATTATAATTTTTATATTGGAAAAACAAGGGAGTGTTTTTAAAATAGATTATATGTAGGATTTTATCGTGTTTGTGTGTATGCTTTAAACCTTTAGACTCTAGAACAGTGGCAACCACTTTTTTTTTTTTTTTTTTTCCAGTTCCTCGTTAAGATTAGTCGACCGATTAATTGTAAAAACTACTCGTTGCAAATGAGTGCTAAACTGAAAGTGCATATGTGGTCGGCCTTTTTTTTTTTTTTTTGCAGGTATTGAGGAAAAATATTTATGTCAGTTGATCAAAAGATCGTCAACCTTTTACAGTTCGGACTGAGGGAAACATGAATGTTTACACCACGTTTTATCGCATAAATCCGATAGTTGTCGCAGTATTTCACACAAAACCAATCATGTTGGTGCTGGAGGAAAATGTCACGGCACCGTTAAAGTCACCATGATTCATCCTCTGGGGACCACGGACGGCCGTAAAGGGTTTGATGGCGATCCACGATAGCGTTAGAAATATTTCAGCCTGGACTGAAGCTGAACAAACAAGGAAACGTGATTCTCTAGTTTCTCTGGCATTGTGATTAAAGAAAAACAGCATTGTGAATATTATAAATGAGGAAGTATGAGCTGAAAAGATGCTTGATTCAGATTCTGATCAGCTTTCAGATAGTTTGGTATTCTTTATTTCGACCATCGGGCTGCGTCTAAAGTCTCGTACAAAGAACACGAAAAGATCTGAATTCATAATTTCCTTTCGAGACACCAAAAAACACAAGGATTCAATGAGGGGAAAAAAAAAGCCACAGAAAATGGAGCTTTCTGCTTGCAAACGATGGTGAATTATTACAGCTCCTCTGCCCTGGAGGATCTGTTTTAAAAGATTCAGACGCTGTTGTTCTGGCTGCTAATAGACAGGCGCAGTAACGGTGTGACAACAGTCACATCAGCGTCTTACTGTTAGAATTTTATGTATATATACATCTCACTGTATACAATTATAGGATTTCTAAATAAAAACTTGTGTAATTGACAAAAGAGGACAAAAGGGAGACGAGTTGATTCATGATGATTCTAAAGAGAAGGTTGTTGAGGAATGATTAATTACGCTTCATATGTTCAGAATAGGGGCGGCACGGTGGAGCAGTGGGTAGTGCTGTTGCCTCACAGCAAGAAGGTCGCAGGTTCAAGACCTCCTTGGGCCTGGGTCTGGGACCTTTCTGTGTGGAGTTTGCATGTTCTCCCCGTGTCTGCGTGGGTTTTCACCGGGTACTCCGGCTTCCTCCCACAGTCCAAAAACATGCTCAGGTTAATTGGCAACTCTAAATTGCCCATAGGTGTGAGTGTGTGAGTGAATGGTGTGTGTGCCCCACGATTGGCTGGCGACCATCTGGGGTGTATCCCCCTGCCTCTCGCCATAAAATGCGCTGGGATAGGCTCCAGCAGACCCCTGCGACCCCGAAAGGGAATAAGCGGGATAGAAAATGGATGGATGGATGGATGTTCAGAATAAATAATTCCCTTATAGTTCTCTGTTCAGTCGTCTCTAACTGGTTCTTTTCTCCTTTATATAATCTGTTAAAACACGATTCAGGCGTCCATGGAACTGCAGTCTAACGTATAAAAAAAAAAAAAAGATCACATTTCTGTGCTGAAATCTTGCTAAAGGGACATGCACGGAAGACGTAGCGGGGTGCATCTTTTGTATTTTATCCTGTGAAGGGAGGATGCCCTGGAACTGTTGAACGTCGCCTTAAAGGAGTCTGTCTGTAACCGGAGGCTCCTGCAGCGTCAACAGCATCAAAACTGCGTCTTTGTTTAAAACTCTGACATGGGGAAGGCTAATTGGGCTAATTAGCAGCAAAACAAGACCTGACGGAACATTCTCTCTGGAACACCGATGTTTTGCCTCTTTTAGTATTAAAAAAAAAAAAACTGCAAAAAAGCCTAACTCTCAGCATAGACCTAATGCATTATTTGGCTCTTGCCATCTTTTCCACTTTTCTTTTCTGAAACAAACAAGGCTTCAAATTTGCAGGCTTGGTTACCGTAGAACAGTTGTTCTCAAATAGTGAGCTCCATCAGGGGGGGGGGGCGTTTGACCTTGGCGAACATGCTTTTTTATTTATTTATTTTTTTTACACGCTTAAAATAAAGTGCAATTTCCCCTCCACTACATTAGGGGGCAGCAGAGTGTTCACAGGGAGCATACAGCACAGAGTATGAGTATGAAGTGTAGACACCAAGTGACACCATGAAAACATATTTAACAGGGATGAGAAGACAGGCTGATAAGATGATTTTATGTAGTTTTATTTTTCAGTATCATATGGTTTAACATGGTCAGTCAAATGTTTAAGGATTTAATATTATTTTTTAATTTCAGATGCACTTTAAATCTTTGCTCTCACAGTTAATAAAGCTATTCTTTGTTGTAAGTTGGTCCATATTTCTTTTTTTTTTTTTTTATTCTCTTATACGTTAATAAGGACACAGTGTTATGCAATATACCATTTATAGTCCATGGGGGGGTGCGATTGAGAAGCACTGCTGTAGAACATGAGATTTCCTGAATTCTTCATACGCTATAAACTCATAACGTGGAATTTGCAGCTCATAAGACCAGGGTCTCAAACCCAAATGACCCCGAGGCCACTGTTGGTCTTTTCTCCTCGTTTCAGTCGGTCGTCCTCAGCGTTTCCTACTGGGGCTGAATTATTTCTTTAACCTTCATAGATGAAAATCAACTAAAGAAAGAACCTCCATTATCTACAGTCACAGAACAGCAGGAAATCCTTTATTTCCATATAGGAGCAGGTACAATATTAAGGTACAAGACAGCACAATATTTCAGAAAATGTACTGGTAATCTGTAGTTCATTAAATTACAGCTTATTAATGGATTATATAAATATACTTTTTTCTAAAATATCTCTACACATTTGTATTTCTCTATCTAAATAATACTCAAAATTAAACATTTAACATGATATAATAAATATCAGGTGCAACTTTATAATAACGTTCAAATAATTGATGATGCACTGAAAATATTTGGCTAAATATTGCAAAAAAACACCACATTTTAGCATTTAGTGGAGTGGGCTATAAACTAGACTGAAATATGATGTGTGAAGGATTATACATTTGTTAAACGTCAGTGTGGAGATATTTTAAAGTGTTGTAAAACTGCCCAAACTAAGTTGAAGTTGAAAGTTGAAAAAGTTTGCAAAATGCAAACTTAAAGTCATTGAGAATCACAAAAAAGGTTATTTAACAGCTGGAGAACATTTGGTTTTCAGAGGCTTGTGGAGCACATTGAGCCCTGTTACATGATATTGAACATAGTAGTTATGTATATCGAAAAAAAAAAAAAGTCTAAAAATTAATTCTGGAGTATTAAAAATGTGTGTCTACACTTCATACTCGTACTCTGTGCTGTCTGCTCCCTGCACACACTCTGCCAATGAGAGCGCCACTGCCCCCTAATGTAGTGGAGGTGATATTGCACTTTATTCTAGGACATTAAAAAAAATAAATAAATAAAAAATGCATGTTCTCCGAGGTCAAACGCGGAATTTGCTGGAATTTGATCAGGTTCTGCTAAGGAACACAAGACCCATCTCAGTATTTTTTTGTTTTTTTATTATTTGCTGCTACTGTTCTATAATATCCGCCCAGAATGACTCCTCTGTGCAGCTCTTATACCAACAGCTGAAGTCGCCCAGAGGCTTTTTTAGTAAGTGTTCCCATCCAGGAGCTGAACCAGCTGCTGGAGGCTCACACTGGGACAAATATAGACAGTATCCTCCATTACGGCGGTTTATTAGAATATAAAAAGAAACGGGGAAAGCTCTCGCGGATCTTGTGAATATTTGGACACATTTCAAGAAAACATTCTTCAATGATTCATGAAATCATCTGCATTTTATGCAGCAATAAAGAATCAATAGTACAGGGATGGTATGTAAATGACCGTCTCGGTGCACCGGCCTCTGTCGTGTTCTCTTTTTGTTTTTCCTACTCTGGGTTTTATTATACTAACATTTATTTTTATTATCATTTTAACTTTTATCTCTTATTGTGTGGAAGGGGAAAAACTTTAAATTGTGACTTGTTTTTAAACGCGGTAAAGCTTTAACAACCTGCAAATGGTGTGTGGTAACAAATTCTGTCTTTTTCCATTTATCACATTTATTTATATAATATATGTGTGTGTGTGTGTGTGTGTGTGTACAAATATATACGTATATGTGTGCATGTATATCTGTGTGTGTGTATATATATATATATATATATATATATATATATATATATATACACACACATGTAAGTATGTGTATATATAAATGTATGTATGGGGTGTATATATATATATATATATATATATATATATACACACACACGTGTGTATATATTATATATGTATGTATATATATGTGTGTGTATGCATATCATAAATAGATAAATACATATATATATATATATAGAATGAATAAATAATAATCTAATTTACTATATCTACTATAGTCAGACACTCTGAGTACTTTTATTTCTGATATTTTAAGTTGCCTGATAACCTTGTCACTTGTAATTATGTCGTATTTTATATTATATTTATACAATTTGAATTTCTTCCAATTTTGGAAAGAAAATCAATGAGCAGCATCACAGAAGAAAATTATCATCATCAACAGAGGAAAAACAAGCAAACTGTGAAATTGCAGGATTGTTGTTGTGCTTCGGACATTTTTTATCTTGTTTGAGTGATCTGAGGAAGTAAAAAAATCCACAAATGTTCTTGTCGAGCTGCTTTGTATGACAGCTATGTTAATTTTTTTTTATACCTCAGGTGTCAGTTTGGTCCAAATTGAAACCTGTATCTAATCGTGCATTGTGTTTTCATTAATCTGTATAATAAAGAGCAAACACAGCAAGAAACCTATGAAAGCTGCAATATAATAATACACTTGTTTGACGTTAAACCACGTTTTTTCTAAAGCGTTGGGACATTTGACAATAAATCATCGGTACTTGCTCACAACTGGTGTCGGTGGAACCGATCGTCGCTCATTTGGTCGGAGGACGCCGTTATTTAGCGCCTAATTTATCGAGTCGTGTTTATTATTTATTAGCACCAATCACCGCCGTGCCGGTTGTTTTGACAGCCGTGACATGTCGCATCTGTGCTTGAATGGGGTTTGTTTTAATTAAAAAAAAAAAAAAACCCTCGAGACATCCTGCGTGTCTCCATTGGTGAACCACCAAAGCTTGTTTCAGGCCATTTGTCTTCTTTGACGGTTTATCTCCTTCACACAGGACGGGCCATAAAATTCCACGGGACGCGACGTGAGAACGGCGTGATCCTCGCCGTGCACTCTGTTGAATTGCCCGAAACCGCTGATATTTGTCCTCTCTTGAGTTATTGTCCCGTACGAGGAGGATTAAAGCCAAATCAGATAAAACAAAGCCACAAGCTGAGCGTGAGTGTGAGTTCCAGCCAGGTGTGTGTGTGTGTGTGTGTGTGTGTGTGTGTGTGTGTTGGACTACTCTACCCTCGCCGTGTGTTTCCTGCTCGTTTTCCGTCAGTCGTCCGTGTCTGAGGGCGAATGTCAATGACGCTGCAGCTCGCACGCGTTGCACCTCTGCACGGCTGCAGCACAACCTCCACTTGATAGCGTTGTCATAATGAAAAATAGATGCTGGAGGTCTGTGCATGCTTTTTTTTTTTTTTTTTTTTTTTTTTTTTGCATGCACGCACACACACGCTGGGGGATTGTGTACACTTGTCTATTACTTCTGCACCAGGGTGAGCTGATGGGTGCATTCGCCCGGCGGTCACGCTGCGTCCATGCTAATGAGGAAACACAGGCTTCCATCCCTCCCAAGGTCATAACGCTACTGTAGGGATTAACCACTCCTACATCCTTATTCCATACGCTCTGGATGCAGCCTCAGATTACACCGACCTTGGCTAAATGTGTGGTTTTCTGGGTGTGTGAAATAACGTGGGATGCACCGACGCCCACATATGGTCGCCCTCGTTTTTTATTTATAACCATGAGGGAGGAAAAAAAAAAAAAAAGTTTTCCACTGAACTTCACACAGTTCAATTATCTGCGTTGCTGGTGTGTGTCCTTGCAGTTAATAGCAGCTCCCAAAGAGCACATATAAGGGTGAACGGTTCAGTGCTTTGTTTCGTGAGTTTGGAAAGTTGCATGAGACTTGAGAATCCGTCGTTTGCAGGTTTTACTGCAAGAATCAAGCCAGAGGAGCATCATGATTACAAACATTCAGTAAGTCAATATCAAGGAAGTAAAAAAATAATACATCTCATGTTATTTCATGAGTTTCCTCTAGATGCCTGAACAGAAACGGTCCTGTTTAAAACCACACTGGTAGCTGTGTGCATGCTTTAACAGATATGTGAGTTTTAAAGGTTCATCGTGGAAAGCCGGAGGTAAAAAATACTTATTTTATGTTGGACAGTAACGTGCACTAGCTCCTATTAGTAGCAGCAAGTGAAGAATCTTGCAAGATGTCGCTTTCCAGCTGTTCATTCATTCCAGTTCCTTTTATACTCGTTAAATTAGCTTTGGACTGAGCCAAGTTAGCCGTGTGTTTTCCTGCTCTAGTTTTAATGCTAAGCTAACCTGCTGCAGGCTGCAGCCTCGTATCCAACAGAAAGATAAGGCTGGTATCTGCATTCTCACATCGCTCTTGGTCGTGTTTGGGTTGCCGGTTCTGAGTTCTGTGTTCCTGCCTCTTTCAGCTCCTCCAAATTGCTTCTGTGGAGAGATTTCCATGCTCGAGCTAATCTCAGACCCCAGAACCGAATCTCGCGCCGCGGTCGAGCCGCCGGTTTGTCTGTCAGCAGAGATTCTGCTGCCTCCACCTTAACAGCCGAGCCACCCAAGCATGACCCCCCCCCCTCAAACCCCCCTACTCTCTCCTGCACCGGTGGACCCACATAAGCCTCCTGCCTGTCTCCGTCATTCAGTCTCTTCAAAACTCTGTAATCTGAAGGGTTGGCAGGGATGAGACATGCAACACGGGTCATAAATGGAGGGTTCAAAACCTATTCCAGCGTTTTGAATTGTTTCTGCACTGAGCTGGAGCAGAGGCCAGAATGTCCAATGCTGCATGTGAGTTTGTTGCATGTGCAACGCTCATTTTTCAATGTTCTTGCTTCCTCTCAACGATTCCTAGATGCAGTATCTGGAATTGCTGCTGCCGTACGTTCGAGGAAGCGTGCGCCCACGTCTGATCGGGGAAACGCCGGGTACGTTTGTGCAGGAGCTGTTCTGCTTTAGGTTGATCCTGTTAAGAGCAAGGATTGCTAGGGGGGGGGGACTGGACAAAAGACATAAGACCAATTCTGCATAATTTACGGAACAAGAAAACACATTTAGTTCCGAGAGTGGCGCATTGTAAATATCAGATTGAGTAGATATTGAGTTTTCGAGCTTCGCGGTGCATTAATTTCTACAGGAGTACATCTACTGTACAAGGTGGAGAGTAACAGGCCCTGCAGAGATGCGGATTATGTGACGCTGCAGGCCCCCCCTCCCCCCACCCCACCCCCTGCATACTCACATGATCTGAACGCTGCCCTTCGATGCCTCGCCGTTTCATGTAGCTCGCTGCTGCTATCATCATCAGTGTAAAATACCTCACCCCTGCAGACAGAGACAGATGGAGGGAGCAGCACCAGCCCCCTGCTCGGCTCCGATGATTTATGCAACAGCGACTCGCTCAACACGTGCACACACACACACACACACACACCTATACGTCCACGCGGACAGTTTGCATATGATCATACATCAGCAGGACGAGATCGCACACAGATAAATGCATGACAGCACCTGTCTCGTGTTAATGTGAAGTGCCATTTATTTTTTTTTCATAATAAAAGGACATGTGCATCTTTGACTCTGTCATAAAAAATTATGTCGGTTAAAGAGTTAAAGGCACATCCTCCTTTTGTTTTATTCCACCTGACGGAGGTGTCGGTTTCTACTTTTGCGTCGAGCATCCAGACTCTGCTGCTGCAGGAAAAAAAAAAAAGGAGAGTGAGAAGAAGCTGTCGCAACAAGGACGCGTTAGCTGTGCACGAGGCAACGAGGCAACGATTTCAGCGAGTGAGGTCGTTGCAGACGTCGTCCTCCTCTTGTCGGCCCCTCCCTCCACACACACACACACACACACACACACTCACCTTTTTAATATTAATTCTGCTGCGTGCGTGCGTGTGTGTGTAGAGTTTAGAAGAGAGATGGAAAGTCATATGGCAGACGCGTAAAACAGAGGAGAGGTGGACACATGGGGGGGGTGTAGAGAGACAGAATAATAAGGGGGGGGGGGGGCGGCGGAGGGGAAATCGTTTATCCTGCAGCCCAGGTGAGGGTGACCTGTTTGTCTCTGTCGGCCTGTGTTACTCCCCTGATGTCTCTATAATAGGCCGCAGGAGCCGGTGGACACGGCGGCACAAAGCAGCGAGACACGGAAACACGGCTTAGAACCCCCCCCACCCCCCCACGCCCGCTCTGCCTCCGTAACTACAGGGAATTCAACGAAATAATTTCTGTTAATGAAATGAAAACCTGCATTTTCAGAGTTCTGGGACATTATGGATTGATCATGTTCCCAAGAGGAGGAATCCTGCAACTCACTTCTGATGCCTTTCAATTCATCAATATTAGTCTCAGTCTTGTTCCCTCATGAATGAATGAATGAATGAATGACAGCCTGAACACAGATGACGTGATGTTATTGCAGCACTTCACCAGCGGCTCCTTCAGAAACGACACACCCGGCCCCCAGGATTCTATACATTTATTATTAGAACTGGCCCGCAGCAGCATCCAGGTACTTTACGCGCACTAACGTACTACATTTCCCACAATTCAACGGTGGCGCTCCGAGCAGGAGGCCACTTCCTACATTATTCATCAGCGGGCATTAGCGTCACTTCAAAAGTTTCAGATAGCCTACCCTTAAAAAATGGCAAAACGGAAGGTGGACACTGAGAACCGGACTTTAAAACAGGGTGGGAATCGCAGTACATGTTCACGGAGGTAGCTGGAGAACCTCTGTGACTTTGTGTGGTGATAAAAGAGAATCTGAGACAAGACAGAAGAGACTTGTTCAGAAGAAGAGACACCACCAAGTATCAGCCACAGCTTCAGAAAAACATTACTGTGCAACGTATTCAGAGTTTTTACTCAGTTAAAGTTTAGAAGTGAACTACTTGTTTTCACACCACATGTGACTTTTCCTTTTCCTCATGTTTATAGCTTTTTGCACTTTATTATTGTATTTCAATCCAATTTGTTGTGAAAATATTTCAATTGAGTGACTTATAGAAAATTGCTGATATTCTGTATTTATTTGAAGTAAATTTAGGCCATTTTTGCTGTTTCCCTGAGAAGTAATACTGATGCTGCCTTGAATAATACGCTTCATTCATTTAATGTTCATGTTTTGGGGATTTTTACACAAAGCTTTTGTCTCTGTTGAAAATTACAATTTACTAACAGAGCCATAAGAACTTATTTATTTGATCATATAGTAATTATTAATATGTTATAGGTATTATTTTTAGGGTTTCAGTCTGTTTAATGGGGATCACTAGACTATATGCGTCATTTTATTTTTTTCAATGAACGTTCGATCAGTCCGGCCCTTGGCTTGTTCCTAAATTTTTTATTTGGCCCCCATGTCCATTCCACTTTGACACCCCTGTTCTAGACACTCGTGTTTTACAATCACATGGTGAGAAATCTACGTTGGAGTAAAAAATCGTCGACAGAACGAACCCAACAACCACCGACTGATGCCTCATAGCGGCGAGCGTGTTCAGGGGCGATTCCACCTGCAGGCGGCGGCTATAGATCTGTCTGGAACATGAAATAACTCTTTGATTTCACTCCCTTTCTCCTCGCTGTCCACACGACGCAGCCTCCTCCTCTTTGCGCTTCCTATGAAAACCACCTGGGTGAAGATCCCTCTCATTAATCTGATTTGAAAATAAAAGAAAGTGCGGTGGTAAAGTTCTGAAAACGAGAAAAGCTTGGCCTGGAGCTGTGGAATGTTGTAATAGTTGTTATGTGAGCAGCAGGAGAACCGGAATCATGTGGGTGTTTTTTATATGAGTCGTCATATCAAATTGTCGAATTTCAATGTTTTTGATATAAACGTACACATGTTTAATAATCATGTGAGCTGCTTATAAATTCCTACTTTCACAAATTTCCGTCCTTCCATCATGTAGTAAAAAGCTTCACAGGCTGAATTTAAATCAGTATTTATGACGCCAAACTCGTTTTCTCTCCTCCTCAATCATCGTAAGGAAAACCTTAAATGCTGATGCAAAAAGAGATTTTCAGAATAAAACATAAAGTGCACGGTTCTGCTCTAAAGCTCTCGACCAAAACCAGTGAACACGAAGAATCCACTACGGTCTTCTTGTGCAGGGCCCATCCAGCTATGAACTATTACAGTTTGTAGACGTGAACCGTGAGTTGGCTGCCTGTGCAACCCACAGCGTTTAATCTGTGCAGCGTTTCCTCTCCACAGGTAGGACACTGCACATTAATGGACTGTTCCGACTTGCGTGTTGTCCTGATGGGAATTAAGGCTCTTTGAAGTGAGCCGGATCTCATGCCTTTCATTGTTCTCTCTCTTTTTTTCTTTTTTTTTCACCCCCTCAGGGGGGCAGTTTATCTGCAAAATAATCTTATTCCATAGCCTACAGTGGTCCTAGTATATCTATAGCTTGTCTGTGCATGTGGGAAACAAATCGGATGCATCCCAACGTGTGGAAATAGGACGAGGAAAGAAAAAGCTAATATTCTCACAACTTCCAGTTTGGGACCTTTTTATAAAACTTTGCTGCTGTAGAAATACTTTGAGCATGTATAGAAATGATTTAATTGTAATGATGATTTACTGTAATTTTTTTGAGGTCACACAAATCCACCAAGAATTGTGTGTGCATTTTCTTATAAAAATTCTATTGAACCATGGTGTGTGTGTGTGTGTGTGTGTGTGTGTGTGTGTATATATTTTATAAGAATATATATATATATATACCAAAATGATTCCTACCCCTGTCAAATACATTGGATTTCTTTATTTTTTACTTACAAATTAGTATTTAACCTCAGTTTTTACTTCAATAGGACACAAAGAAAGTCTGAAGTCATAATTGATTTGTGTTTTGTTAGAATGTGTAAATAAACGGAGTGAAAACCAAAAATCACATCAACAAATGACTATGATATAGAAAGCTCCTGGCAGGGCATGCTGGGAAATCTGTCTTTATATATATATATATATATATATATATATATATATACACTTCATAGTTGAAGACTTTCTTTTGTGTCCTATTTAAGTAAAAACTGAGGAGAAATACTAATTTTTAAGTGGAAAAAATAAAGAAATCCCTTGTATTTGACAGAGGGATGAATAATTATGGGCTTAAGTGTGTCTGTGTATATATATGTGTATATATATATATGTGTGTGTATGAAATTAATGAATGAAAACACTTTTTAAATATAGTTCTTTAAAGAGAAATATATTTATCTATGATCTAGAAATTACTTACAATTCAACTTTTCAGTCTTTTTTTTTACATCTGCATTTATAAAGGATTCAGGAGAAAAAATCCAGTTTCCAGGGGTGTTTCAGTAATAAAATAATAATAATTTTTTTTTTTTTTTTTTTTTTACAATTTCTGCACAAATCAAAGATACACGAGTGGTTGAAAATAAGTCATTTTTTCTATTCTTCGCAAGGGTCGTGGGGGGTCGGCTTGATGGTAAAAATGTTTGCAATTAAAAAAATGTGCAAATGCATGCATGCGCATATATATATATATATATGTGTGTTTGTGTGTGTGTGTATATATATATATATACATACATTTGCATGATGCATATTTTGCAGGAGATATTGAACTGGGATAAGATTTCTCGTTGTGAACAGGGTTGTGGAGCTGTCGCCACCCACTGTTATCACTATGGGGAGTTAGAATGGGCTATTTCATCTTTGCATACACAGCATTGTAGTGGATTACTAGTCCAGCTTTCTGCCATCTCTTCTAGCTGTCCTACACGATCCCTCTGAGCTACAGAACAAGATAAGAGTGCAACCGACCAACGGATTTAAGTTGTTCTGCAGTGTTTGTGCTTTTTGTTACTGGATGCATTCAATATATACAAACATGAGCAGATTTAGTTGAAAAGTCACCAAGATATTAACAATGCCGCAGCCTTTTTTATAATAACCAGGTCAGAAGGTTTTACCATGAGGATGAAAGTTAAATATTCTCGTAGAGTTAGCATAGGTTTATATAACGGAAGATTTAAAGTCACAGGTTGAGTTTGGCAGGGGTGATAAATATCCACAAAGCAGTTGTCCTGATCTGTGCCATAAGTAGCTTAAAAGCTTGAGAAATGAACCGATAGACGACTTTTAAAGTGCTTTTTATGAATAGCAGCAAAGACACTTGGCCTTGCTAAACTAAAACCATCACATTCAAGGTGGGGGTGGGGTGTGTGTGTGTGTGTGGGGGGGGGGGGGGGGGGGGGGCATAATTCTGCCAACTGGCGTCTTCATTAGGATTTGGTGAGTCGACTGTGGATAAAATATCCAGATCAAGTCACAATTGGTCTCCATCTCATGCAGCTTCTGTCTCTGTGGCCTCTGGAATCATTACAATTTATAAAAAAAAAAAATCTCAAAGATTTCACATATTGCATCTCTACATGCCAAGGAAATAAATTCTTCCTATTAAACAGATGCAGACTGCTGATAGTTTGGCAGGCATTGATACTCAATTGGATTAATTGGATGAATGCTATATAATAAATGATATATTTTGCATGCATGGTTTAGCTCCTGCTGACCAGCTTTACTGGCTCCTGAGTGGTTGAACCAAGTTTTTGTGAATTGTTTGGTTTTGTGGATCAAAGTTGGCATCCTGGGCTCTGGTATCATTAATTCTAATACTGAGAACTTTTGTGTTGCAGCTGCAGTCTTTTGGCTTCTTTTCTGTATCTAAAAAAGAGTCATTTCTACTAGGAAACTTCCTCTAATAAGTTGTTATTCACAGCTGTACTTGGCAACCACACGCAAAGTAAATTATTTACTTGTCGGCAAAAGG
>JAYKQN010000032.1:2502500-2515000 GCA_036785175.1 Eupleurogrammus muticus
TGCACATAGCCTGGAATAATAACTTCACTGTTTATTGCCTTGTTTATACTGTACTTCCTTGACTTTGTGATGTCATACAGTACTACCTCCCTCACCTGGAGTGTTCCCAGCACACACACTTTTTCCCCCTTTAGTCTTGTTAAAATCAACTTATCTGAAGTGAGGTTCATGAATATTCATGAAACGGACCTTTTTGTATCTCCAGTGAGTCGCTTAAGAGACTGTCAAACTGAGTTGAATTTTTGTACTTTAATAATAATAAAATCAACTTTTGAAATTAAATTTGAAATATACCATGTTAGGGGCATCAAAACCCAGAAAAATGCACGATATGGGACCTTTTAATTTTTCAGAAAAAAAAATCCTGATCCATGAGCCGATCAGATGAGTCCATTTTTTACACTCTTGTATGTTCTCGCCTCAGAAACAACCATTTGCTTGACGTTTCAGCACACTATGGTGCATTGTTGTTGCAGCCTGTTATCAGTGATATACGGCCTTACCTTTACAGTAACAACCAGCACACTGTTCTGTTCTGCTGCCACGTGTTTTTATATCGTTCTTTGGAGCTCTGAGACATAAAGCTGTTTGTTTGTGCATCCTGGAGTGTGTAATGTAATTCTACCTTGTGGATCAATAAAAAAAAATCCCACTGTATTCTAATATATTCCACTCACTCTTCTAATCCATCCTCTCCTATTAGCAAACATATGGGCATGCTGGCTGCAATGGCTGTTTTGTAATTAATAGTCATTGTGGGGCAATTAAAATCGGGAGGCTTTATGGGCTGGCTGATTAAGATATTTAAAGACTGAATTACCCAAGGCTCCTATTTTTGTGCAAGTTTCCGCGTATCTGCGTTTCTGTTTATACTCGTCCCCTTTTTTTTTTTTTTAATTAATTTTTTTATTTCCTGCAGCAAACGCGTGTTGGTGTGTGACGCGAGGAAACTGTTTCAACCACTTGTGCTTGCTTTTTTTTTTTTTTTTTTTTTTTTTTAAACCCGCATGCAATTAATTACTGCCCAGAAACTGCAGCCGTGGGATCAGCTGCTCAGGAAATGAAAACACATCGGTGTGAACGCCACAACGTCGCGTCGCCATCCATTCGCAATGACAACCATTATCGCGTGAAAGCAGTGGCCTCCGACTCTATTCCGGAGGGGGCGGTCCCGCAGTAATCCATATTCACTTTCTTAATTGGTTCAATTAGTTCTCTCAGATACTGTATGAATTTTACACTCTGCTTGTCCCCAGATAAAGTCCAGTTTAACGTATTACTGGGCCCAGGTTACAAATTGGGTTCCCAGTGGTGGGGCTTAATACGCAGAGGATTGTAAGTCATTTATGTGGTTGAGTGGGCTAAAAACTGTATTGCTGACGCCGTAATGAGGGAACACAGGCGTCCTGTCTCACACACACACACACACACACACACACACACACACACACACACACACACACACACCTGCCATATCAGAAACGGATAGATTCACAATGAGGCTGTAAATATTTTAAGCTTATTATCAAGTTCTTAAACGACAAGTCGCCTTTTAATTCACCTCTTAACACTTGCACTGTAAAGGCTGTGTTTGGTCACACACACACACACACACACACACACACACACACACACTTATGAAATCAATGCGGCCATGCGGATTAAGTCGGTGACCTGCTAAACTACGAGGTTGAGCGGTTATTTCCCTTAATGGCAGAGTTGAAGATATCCGTGGGGGTGGACGGCTTAAAAAGACGTGGACGCATGTGGACATGCGCATGCACGTGTGCACGTATCGTCAAAAACAAATGAGGCGGTTGCATTAATTCTCTCCAGTGAATGGAGAGCGTGTATTGATCTGCTGGAGAGGCTCATACATCAGTGTAGTTAGAGCAAAAAGCCTCAAGGTGGAAGGAGGGGAATTATGTAGACACACAAGCTGTGTTTTATTATTCCTCTCTTTTTAAACCATGAGGCACAGACCCTGGTTCTACTTGGATAAGACTGTTTTTATTTTCCAATCGTTTCCTTAATTTTACATCACAACGTTCTGTTTAACTGACCAAAGGTTTTATTTTAACATTCAATTTTCGTGAATTAATTCTAGCTGCTAGCTTTGCTAGGAAGATGGCTGCCATCACATCAGGTTCTCTCTCTTATCAAATGGAAGAAGGTGTTATCCAGGTGTTGTACCAGCTAAGGTAACTAGACAATCAATGGAGCTGTCAATAAACACTTACTACAATGAATAAAAAGCTGCAGCTTAAATGGTGTTTATTGGTAAATAAAAGCAGGACTGTAGTCCTTAAGGTTCAGTCTGGGTCAGTACTGACTTCTCCATCACATTGTGTTAATGCTCATAGCTGTGGTGCTGCCTTCCTCCATGCTCCTGGCTGCTGCTCTGTGTTTTATGATGTATTTGTTAGTGTGACAGGTATGACAGCTGCTGCCAGATCAGCTGGTTTTCAGCTACATGTTAAGGTCTGTTTATTGGGAGTTTTAGCTGGGTTTTCACCTGGAAGGATCTAATGAAATCTGACTCACTCTGGAACTAAGTTCTACTATGAGAGAGCAGCGTTCACAGCCAGAATGAACGATTATCAGGAGAAAAACACAGAACGTTCAGTTCATGTTCAACCAGAATATGAAGGAGTTACTAAAATTAATAACAAACCATGAACCATAATCAATAAATGATGAACAACCTATGTTCTGGTCTGCATCACTTTGTCCATAGGAAGCTGTTTCATGATGTCTACAAAACACAAAATGTGAAAATAACACCTTGGTTGAGTAGAACATCACGTTGTGATGTGGGATTATGGGACCATTCTTATCCTTTAATGCTCGATCCAACTCCTCCTATATAAACTATACTCTCTTGTATACTCTCCACCCCCCCCCCCTGTACTTTGTCCTCTCTCTGTCTCTCGTGTGCTCATAAGCCAGCTCAAGGTTTTCCAGGAGCAGGTGTACGGCGTTGCGTCGGCTCCAGAGAACGTCCCGCCTCTCCTCTAACGTACTATTTGTGGGGTCTGACGGCGCGGCCCGGGAATAGCGGGATGATTCAGCGTTCCGGGGTCAGGATCTATGCTAATGCACCACGGGGAACGTTTCCCATATAATGAACGCGGTTCATCTTCTTCAGCGGCCCTCTGGAGGAACGCAGACGAGGACGCGCAGATAAAGAGAGAGAGAACGAAATAAAAGGAGATCAAGGGAGATTTCGAGAATTAGAGAGAGGTGGAATAAAGGAGAGAAAGCAGAGAGAAGAGAGAAAATTTAATGTGAGAGACAAAAAAAAAGGTGAAAGAGGAAGAGGTAATGTTCAGGCGGTGAAGCTGCAGTTTGTGCTCCCTCTGCAGCACTTGTGAACACTCCTGGCTTTTATATCAGCCTCCTGCTGCTACTGTAAAGAAAGAAAGAGAGAGAAGGAGTTTCGCTGCATGTTTTTGTGCGTGAACGCACGTCCTCGGCCTTTTTTTTTTTTTTTTGACTTGGGGGGGGGGAAGCTAATGGCGGATTGTCACGCTGGCTCTTGATTTGTATGGATAAAAGAAGCCGTAACGAGCCCCGTGATGTGAACTGTTTAAGCACGCCAACCCGGAGCGAGCTGCCACGCGTCTGTCAATCACACACACACACACACACACACACACACACACAATAGGCAAAGTCTCCCTGTGACAAGCTTTCTGTCCCGCAAGTCACGAACAATAAAGAGATACGGCGATGACAGACACACACACACACACACACACACACAACGCTGCATCTGCTAAACACTCATCGTTCTGCATCCTCGTCTTGCAGGAAAAATAAAAAACGCCACAAGCCAGACGAGGCCGGACCGAGTCGACGGATTCTTCATATCCACTGCTGCCACGTCCGGTTCCACGTGACACACAGGTATGAAACTGGTGAGTAAATCACCTGAGATATGAACTCTGATGATACTCAGGACAATACTGATCAAACACGGCTGATAGTCGAAGCTTTTCATTGAAAAGTTGTATTTATTGATATAAATCCATTGTAAAAGATATCCTCACATGTTCACTTGAATCATTCTTTTACTATTAAGATATTAAGACAACTGCAAATTATTATTATTTTTGCAATATATATTAAATCAGTCAAATCCCTGATAATTTTTAATGTGCTTAAAAAAATTTATGATAATAGTCTTATAAATCGTCCCGTAATTGACTCGCAATTGAAGTTTAGGCTCAGCTCGACCCGCTGAGCGATCAAGGAGCCGATACAGCGCCTCGCTGCCCTCTGTCAATACCGGTCTGACCTATTGGCTGAGGTGGACGAGGGAGGGGGGGGGGGATCCATAGCATCGACAGCCCCCCCCCACCACCTCCCTCCTTCACCTCTGCTCTCTCATTAGATCCACTCTATTAAACTCCTTGTGCTTCTGTCTGTCGGCGGGGAAACGAAAAGCTCTGCTGGTGGTCGGAGAGCTTCAGGAATGGAGGTGGGGGGGGGGGGAGAAAAAAAAAAGAGCTGAAATGCAGTGGATTTACAGGCCGCAAAAGACGGCGGGAATCGTCCTTCAACAGGCACGTTGTGTGTGTGCTGCTAAAAAAACATTGCACGGCACTGATTTATGTTGGTTTACGTGTGTATGCACTGTACAGCAGGTGTGTGTGTGTGCGTGCGTGGGGGGGGGGGGCATCATTCGGGGGCGGAGTTGAGTCGGAAGGGGCCGTGCTGCCCGGACGAGGCCGGGGGGTCGGACCTGGACTCCGTTGTCACTCCCATCTTCTTCAGGGAATGTTCATCTGTCACCGAGATGGAGCGAGAGAACGGAGCCGCCGGGCCTGGGGGGCACAATAGATACAGATACAAATATATATATTTTATTATTGTGCCGCGTGCATAAAACATGATGCCAATGAGGCGGATTCAAATTGAAACTGAGAGGCAGAGAGAGAGGGGAGACGAGGTGCACACGAGTTGAAAGAAACAACAGGACCCAGATAAGAGAGGAAGCGAATAAGGAGGCCGAGGAGCGTTTTGTGTTTTCAGTTCATTTCATTAAACTTTAACTCCGTGTCACGCACTCAAGATCATCATTAGTTAAATCTCTTATTGGTATTCGGATCACTTTTTTCTTTTTATTACGCTCTTCAGAGTGAATGATATCCATTTGCTTTTTATTACTTAAACTGGGTCTGTGCTGAGGCAGGCGCAGTGGCGGTGGTCGGCCTGTAGGGCAGCGAGCTGCAGCACGGTGAGCAATGACTGCAGATTTGTTGCAGCTTGATGCCTCTCAGCAGCCAGAGAGAGAGAGAGAGAGAGAGAGAGAGAGGGGGGAAGATGGATAGATAAAGAGAGAGAGAAAGATGGAGAGGAATAGAGGGAGCAGCCAGCAAGATGCTACAGGCCCCACTGGGGATTCTACCTTTGATACTTGTGTCTCTCACATCCAGCCGAGCTTCCCCAGACTAACCAGCAGGGGGCAGGGTGACCACATGCACGCAAAGCATGCACGCACACACACACGTATGCACACACAAACACACACACACACACACACACATACCCACATGCAGAGCCCAACAGTGTTTGACATTTGCAGCCGCGGTGCTGCAACGGCTGGTTATTTATGTCGCAGTAGCTGGTGATGGGGGAGTTCAGCAGGTGGCCACATTAAATCAGACCATCGCTGTGGCATTATCACTTTATGAGTCCGGCCCCCCCCACACACCTCCACCCCCCCACCCTTTACATCCGTCTCTCTGCTGTCTTTTTCCGGCCATACTCTCGGTCTCTCTACCCTCCTCGTGTTGTGAAATGCCTCCCGCTCCGTTTTTTTTTTTTTTTTTTTTTTTTTTTCCCCTCACAGATGTAGAAGCAGCCATCTGGGTACTTGTAGGGCACCGCTAAGGCGCCGGTTGTGCAACCAGCCCCTTGTTCAAGCCCGTTAGCTTCAAAGAGTTATTAATTTATGCCATTATACAGTCCATTGACAGCGGTGGATTACATGGCAGCACAAATACCTGTTCAGATTTATTGCAAATTCCGAATGATCTAAAAATGTGTGCTTTGGGTGGAAATCTGTGAGTTTTTTTTGTCTCTGTATTTCTCTACTGTAGGTTCTTATAGCTCCTACAGCTGCTACTATGCTGAAAATAAATGCAAGAATAATTAGCCGTTTTAAATTTACAGTTCTTTTCATCTACTGTACGACTCAATTCACTCTGCACAGCTCCCACATGCAGCTGTATTGTCTCTACCCCCCCACCCCCCATCCTCCTCCATGGTGTTTCTGTGCAGGTTCAGGAGCTCCAGCCTCACCTGAGTTGTTCAGGCTGGCTTTCACTTTGCTGTTGGTCATCTCGTGCATCTCCTTCTCGTACTCTCTCACCTCATCCAAACTCAGCCCTGAACAGGGAAAGCACAGCGTGCACAATGTTGGAATTTAGCATCAAATATCATCATTATTATTATTATTAGTAGTAGTAGTAGTAGTTGTAGTAGTAGTAGTATTCAGGTTCACTGTGGGTAAATTAAGGGTAAAGTTGTTATAATAAAGTGTATATATATATATATATATATATATATACACACACACACACACATATATATATATATATATGTGTGTGTGTGTGTGTATATATATATATATATATATGTGTGTGTGTGTGTGTGTGTGTGTGTGTGTGTAAATATAATGATGAAAATACCAGACGTTAGCATCATGACCCACCGTGCCACTCGTCCACCCATGCTACTGCTTGCCTGTGGCCAACCAGGAGAATGTCCCGGATGTTCTGAAATAAGACAAAAGAGAATGGGGGGAAAAAAACAAATGATGAGGAACATTGTCATTGAAAAATGTACTGAAAATGTCAGAAATATTCTCTGGTACATCAGTGTAATGTAATGGAAATAATCGTATTTAAATGCTATTAATTGTCCTGTGAAACTAAAGCAGCTACAAACGGAGCGTTACTAGTTTTGTTCTTAATGATTTTTTTCCTTCTGCTGATTCCTCGCTTCGCCTCATTGTGGAGGATAAATCGGTCAAAAAGCGATTTTCCCATCAGTTGTTTAATATAATCTGTCAACCTCCATGGTGAGAAAGGCTGAAAACTTCCCAGAAAAAACAACAGAGCGGGCTACAATAGAAGGAATACAGAAAGGAACGAATTAAAAATAAATCTAAACCAATGGTGCATTACGTAAGATACAATGCAGCGGTCATTTGAGGCTAACGGTCTTCTTGGCGTAGGACTCGCTATTTGTACTAATATCTATAAATTAGAGCGCTAGTGTTTAAGATTTAGTGGCGTTTAGCAGCATCGAGCAGAACAGGCTTGGCAGAAATGGAATATAAAATGCTCACTTATATTTTAAACAGTGCATTGGTCAATCAAAATGACAATTATGTTCTAATTAGCTTTGATTTTTTATCTAGATGTGGAGCAAATACTCGTCTATAAAACCCCTCCATGTTTCTACAGTAGCCCAGAACTTCTAATTCTTTTTTTTAGTTTCTGTTCTACAGCTCAGCAGACGCTTCCAATCAAAACCTCGGACGCTGCCAAAAACCACACGCTGCACCTTTAAAAGCTTCCATACCGTTGACTCTCCCGGGTTTTTTATTTGAAGTTTTAATATCCTCAACAAGATATATTTGTGGTTTTAAGTACCAAAAAATCATCTCAATATAATTTTACACCCTCTCTCTCTCTCTCTCGGGCTTGGGGAAGGAACAGGTCGTTCTCAAGGTCTGTTTCATTAACGTTAACGAGCCTCTGCTCTGATTGCTGATTGGCTGTGAACGGAGGCGGGTCGGTCTGCACAGTTGCGACATCACAACTTTACGGCGAGTGCAGAAGGGTGAAATCTCACTTCCTTCCGTATGGCATCGATTTCTCTATTCGTATATTTCACATAGCGGTTTCACTGCAGAAGGATTCAGACATAAAGAAACGCAGGGCGCTTCATTACATCCAATCAGCTGTACATTTAATTTTCTTTCATCATTTCACTCTCACTCTGTGTATGAACTCCTCGGTCTTGGTCTGGAAGCCGTAGACCGTGAAGCTGCAGTGCACCCGCTTGTAGGAGCACATGATGGGCTGGTGGTCCTCCCGCCAGCCTTTCTTCAGCGGCCCCCGGCCAGTTTTAGTCGACTGCCAGCGACTCAGGTCCTGGAAAAGAGCAAACAGGGTGTCTATAAGCTGCTGCCTGCTGACTCTGCAGAAAAACCCGTCCCTCGGAGCGTGCCTCGGAGGGAAGCTATGGATGTGTGTGTGTGAGAGTGAGTGATGATTCGTGTGTGTGTGAAGGTGCAAGCGGATTGTTGCTCACGAGAGGAAAATATCATAACATACATTATGCATGTATGACCAGAGGATGACTGCGAAGTTTCCTTTGTTTTATCGTGTGAAACCTCAGTGGGAAGGGAACAACGAAAGGTGGGTTAGGGAGAAAAAGACGTGTATTACTGATTAATTAACAACTTTTTGCACGCGTTTGTACGCTGCTGCACAGCTATTATGAGTCTCTATTTCTTCATCACATAAACCGACAGTTCAGCGTTTTTTGGGGGAAATGCACTTCCTCACAACGTTAAAAAAAGACGCTCTGATTTTTACGGAGCGCATGAGCTGTAACTGCTGCTTCGCTTTGCAGCCATTGATCGGCAGCATCGATTTCCTCCCTCTTTCTTCCCTTTTACGTTTCTGTTTGTGTACAAATTAAACCGGCAAAATAATAAGTGTTTAACCAATTAAGTTTTTAGCAGTGCTGGGATTCTTAAAGTGGACTGAGCCAGGCTGATTGAGCTTGCAGACTTCATGCAAGTGTATTTCCTAAAGCGTATTTACCTGTTCCTTAAACCCAGAGTAACAAGAACTTTAAAAGCCCCTTCCTTTTAAGGCTTTATGTCTGAACTTAACTCATTACGGCACAATTTATTCTTTATTTTTTAGGGAATAAAAGTATTATTCAGAAAGAAAGAAAGATATGATACTGAGAAATAAAACTACATAAATGGTCTTATCAGTGATTGTGGTGTAATGTCTTTAATGTCTCTGTCTCCAACATTTCAGACTCAGTAACACACCGGTCTTTCACAGTGAACCAAGCGCTACAGACGCTTCGTCATATTTCCTCGTCTTAGCTTTGGGAGACTTTCGTTTGTCTCTTTATCTCCGTCTCTCTCCGCCTGTCTTCTCATCCCTGTTAAATATGTTTTCATGGTGTCACTTGGTGTCTACACTTCATACTCATACTCTGTGCTGTATGCTCCCTGTGAACA
Source organism: Eupleurogrammus muticus (assembly GCA_036785175.1). NCBI lineage: Eukaryota > Metazoa > Chordata > Actinopteri > Scombriformes > Trichiuridae > Eupleurogrammus > Eupleurogrammus muticus. The sequence continues at coordinate 2,511,784 of JAYKQN010000032.1, forward strand.
CTCTGCTGCCCCCTAATGGAGTGGAGGTGCAGTAGCACTTTATTCTAGGACAGTCAAACGAAAACCTGCGAGGTTAAACTCGCCCCCCCCCCCCTTGACGGAGCCTCAGACCCCCTACTGGAGAACCACTAGCTAAATATAACCGAGCAGCTTATTTTTTTAAAAAAGGGTAAAAACTGGCACATGTTTGTGTGTTTTATAACGGAACAGAAAGTACCTCTGACTCCTTGTAGTGCTTCTCGGGTATGGGGTCGCTCAGAATATCCAGTAAACTCACATCCTCTGCGGGGGTCGGTGTGTCCCCAAACACCTATATATAAACAGATTAAAGGGTGGGGGGGTTGGGGAGAGGGGGGGGGGTTATTATAAAACCAGACATGCTCACACTTCCTCACAAAAACACATCCACTGGAAAGGAGGATGCCAGGTGAGTAACTGTAGAAAACTGAGGTCACACACCATAACACCCCCCCTCTCTATATCCCACCCCGAGGCCCTGGGAGCATCTCACACGGAGAGGGGGGGGGGCAAGGACGTAGAAGGGATATTAGGAGAGAGGGAGAACAGAAGAGTTATGAGGGCAGAATACACTTTTCCTTGAAAGAGAATGGAAGGAAGGGGGTTGAATAGGAAAAAAGAGGGGGGGGCACTTTCATCTGACCTTGTTTTAAATTTGCTCTAATGCCCCACTGAAGTTCATTTCACAGTTGAAAACTAACAAATAAGAAGAAGAAAAAAAACAGTGTTGGATAATGGTGTGTGTACCCAAGGTCTCTGCCTCTTATGATTGTGCTGCTGGTCACATGGTCACATGGTCACATGGTCACATGGTTTCCTGTCAGACTCGCTGGGCTTCCATGCAGCAACATTCTCCTTCTTGTCTGCATATTTTCTTTTCTTTTTTTAATCCAGATGCACAAACCCTTGTTTCACATGTGCTGAATGATGGAAGCTATTGTTTGCTATTAGCAGAACTAGCATCACTAAACGCTCTACGTAAGGACGGCAGCATTGTGCTTTGTGCAAATCCTGCAAGAACGGAGGCGACTGAAACTGTGAAAACTTTTAAAAACTTGGTAAAAACATCTGTCTGCTGTGAGAACAGGAGCTGAACCTGAACAAAGAAAATGTCATTTAAAGACATTTTTAAGAGAAGATCATCTATAGTTGTATTTTCTTTAGCCCACAAATCCAATAATCAAATTATTATAGCTACTATAATATGGAAAAATGTGATTACATTATATTCATGGATTTTTTTTGGGTCCTTCAGTTTGAGGAGATGCTTCTTTTTCTTATCTTGGTTATCTTGAGTGATCTCAACCAAGCGCAAACATTGGTGAATACCACAAATCAATGGGCACTAACTAAACAACAGATAGCGTAAAGGAGCCAAAAGCAAGCGGACGTATGTTCATATATCGTCTAGCATTCCTGTGGTGCAGATCTTTGTAGAGGAAAAAGAAAAAACACAGAACCATTAATCTTACATGATGGAGTGTGTAGGCTTTGCACGGCTGTGTCTACGGATGCATGTTTGTTCTGGATAAACTCGTGTAGTGTTCAACCGCCTGTGACATGAAACAAGATTCACCGCGTTTCTCTGCACGAGCAGAATCACACATCTACATATTTTGACATGTGCCGTCTCGTTCCTTGATTATCGTGCACAAACGCAGAGGAAAGGGATTCAATCGAGTGTGAATGTTTGTGTGCGTGTGCGTTTTTTTTTTTTTTTGGTTCTTTGCGTGTTGGCCTTGGACAGAATGCAGCATGGCAGCCGCGGTCGCCGCGCTGCATGTCTGCTTAATAGATCTGCCAATACTGCGTTTTGTGCTTTGCTTGTTTCGTTTGTTTCCCCCCCCCCTCACGTTTTCCTTCGCGCAGCAGAGAGAAACGGCATCTCTGTCCTTCCCTCTGTCTTCCCTCTCCTCTCCGTAATATTCCGTATGTCTCAGCCCACTCGTACTCACATTCCCGTTGCTTCCGTTGTTATCCTCGAATCTCGTTTCAATGCGGATGCTGAACTTGGGGAGAAACGACACCTGCGGGGTGACGAGAGGTAAAAGAAATGAGTTGAAGCAGTGGAAGCAGGTGCAGATTAGATCCTCTGACACTGGGAAAAAAGACGAGAATGCACCCTGTTCATTTATGTACAGCAAATGATGTGTGAGAATACTTACTGAGTACTCTGAAGCGCCAGGGATGTTCAATATGGAAAGGGAGAAACGGCATAGTTACTCATACATGCATGAGTGTGCAATTGCTCTCAAACATATGTGCACACACACACACACACACACTCATGGGGGAATACTTTGCACACACAATGATAAATATTTGATGGCATTCTGGGGGAAAAAAACAGCTGTTAAAAGTAAATAAGTTGTGTATAATGCATGGGGGTGAAAGCAACCTGATGTCAAACACAAGCACCTGTGATGGTGTACGGGTAGAAGTTCCAGGCCTTTTCTGTCACGTAGAAGAATCGCGGGATGAGCGCCTTGGCCCAGGACGGCAGCTTACTGAACGGGAAGAAACGAGAATCAGTCAGGACTACGCAGACATCTGAATGTCTTTTTTTTGTGCATTTAAAAGCCAGATTACCTGAAGGCGTCTCTCAATAGAGTCATGTGCATGTTCGCAACTACACCTGTAGTGATGGATTGACCCACGATGTGTTCGGTGTCCTCATAAGAACAGAAACATAAATGTGTGTGTGCGTGTGTGTGTTTTCAAGCATTTCTTCACTAATAAGGACCGAATGTCCCACAAGTGCAGAGATTAGGAAAATCCTAACCCTAACCCTAACCCTAACCCTAACCAACCCTACCCTAACCCTAACCAACCCTAACCAACCCTAACCCTAACCTACCCTAACCCTAACCAACCCTAACCCTATAATAATTTCACCCTAATCAGAATTCATTGATTTATTGATGAATTGACACTGGTTACGGGTTTAAATATCAAATAGTCCCTTCAGTGCAATTACCTGCAGCTACATAAATATCACATTTAAGCCATATCACTTATCTGATGTTTAAATCATCAATAAAATAACAATTTCTATATCTTTATATTTCAACCTATCCTACTTTAGATATAACAGTTGTGGAAACTTAATTTAAAAAGGCAAAATGCTGTAGTTATAAGCAGTAATACGTATATTTTCACTGTATCCTAATGCACTTGTACTTCTGCTAAAGTATACTCG
>JAYKQN010000032.1:2517500-2527500 GCA_036785175.1 Eupleurogrammus muticus
GTTACTGAGTCTGAAATGTTGGAGACAAAGACATTAAAGACATTACACCACAATCACTGATAAGACCATTTATCTAGTTTTATTTTTCAGTATCACATGGTTTGACATGGTCAGTTGTAGTTTAATTAATGATTTAATTTTATTTTTTAATTTCAGATGCACTTTAAATCTTTTCTGTTAGTTAATAAAGCTATTCTTTGTTGGAAGTTGGTCCATATTTCTTTCGTTTTACAGTGATACAGTGTTATGCAGAGGTACTTATAACAATTTATAGACAAATGATTCTATTTATAGTCGCTGGGGGGGGAGTGAGATGTTTTGAGATGATTGACAAGAACTGACATAAATATACCGTATTTTCACGACTATAAGGTGCACATCAAAAACTGGTGTGTTACCATTTGTCATTTTATTTTTCATTATCATATGGTTTGACATGGTCAGTCATATAGTCAATAATTGCATTAACCCTCCTGTTGTCTTTAGGTCAGAATGACCTGTCACTGCATTTAAAAAAAAAAAAAAAAATCCCCTACGAAATTTCACTTTTCCTACTGTTGGGGCCAATCTAGGAAAAGTTTTTTTTGGTCGTGCACAGACAATTTTGTGTAATTCACAGTGAACGTGTAACTACGCTGTTGTTGTTCCTGTTCACAAGTTACTGCACGTCTGACGTGATTATAATAAACACACCTGCTTAGTGAAGCTGTTAGTCGCTGGTGCGACTCCCGGCAGCAGCTTTTTTTTTTTTGCTGAGTCTGTGTTTTTTCTCGACAGCCGCTTTCCTCAGCGCTGCTCGGGCGACCGGCCGTTGTGTTTGCTCTTCATTTTTTTTTTAAACAGTCTCTCGCTGTGTACAAAAGATTTCCCTCAAGTGACCATATCAGACATCATTAATTCGGGCCGAGCGAGGGCGAAAGCGTGGCGTCTGAATTAGAGGGGCGCTGCAGGCCTTGTTTGAGTTTGATACTGATGAGCCGGGTGTGTGTGTGTGTGTGTGTTTTCTGCGAGTATAAAAAGAGGACGAGGCCTTTGGGCGCCGTGGATGAGCTCAGCCGGACTGAATCACTGTTGTCTATCGAGCAATTTAAAAACGCCATGCCCCACATCGTAACCGACGCTTCGATCCGTCCTTTTCCTTTTCTGTGTGCATTATTGTGTTCGCTTTAATTGCAAATCCCTTGCCGTAATAGAATTATGGCAAAAACGCACAGAGATTTATTTCGTCGCTCTACAGTATATCGACGTGACACTAAATTATTATTTTAATCAAAAGCAGAAACGGGAGAAAAATGGAGGAAAGTGTGGGGAAGTCAGTTGTCCATCCCAACGTGACACTCCTCCTCCTCCTCCTCCTCCTAGTTCCAATTACTGCTGAACGTCAACATTCAATATTTACTTATCAGGTATTCACGGAATTTAATTAATCACAGTCTTAAGAATATGACATTTTCTCAGCAGGAAGTTGAGGCGACCGATCTGCTCATGAATCACTAGAAAACAGCAGCCGTGCTTCCCAACGTCCGAACAGGGATCACATGTGAAACGATTTAATTATATCGAGATAACGTGATAATTTAGCCCTTTTATCACGAGAAAACAGAAGTTTGGTTTCTATTAATACTTGTCTGTTTATCAGAAATCAGGAGCGGCATGCCGGCGTGCACACAGATGGTATCTGTGTGACTGTAGCCACTGATCTGAGCTGAAAACGCCGGCTTATCATGAGGGATCAAGCGGAATCCGTTATATCATTGATCAACTCATCAGACTGTAGTTCACTCAAGGTCTAACACAGGCAGAAAATGGATTGTGTGTGTTTTTGTGAAGAGATTACATTCAGATCTGTCTGTGTCATTTTAAGGAGACGACCAGTGCACTTCATAATTGACCCTTTTGCTAAGCCTCGCCCCTTTGTTGTTAGCCGTCAAGCTAACGTTAAAAAACACAAAGCAAAAAAAACCCTTAAAACGCAGCAGACAGACAGAAGTCTACAGGTTGCGTTTGAAGCAATAAAACAGAAAAACAAGCTGCAGATCACAGTGTAAACGTGAAGTGACACATCCGCGTGTTTTAGGTTGTTTTAAAACGGTAAAACTTGTCATTGAACGACTTGAACGTTGAATGATTTCGTCACCAGGAGAAAACAAGCTTTGTTATCTCGAGATAAAATGATTATCTAGAGGGAATCTTCAGGGAGTTTGCATTGCGATTTTTCTTTTACTTTTTTTGATAAATGAATCTCTGCTTTATATTAGCCAGGTTTGTTTTCTTGAGAAATACCTGAAAGACTGAAAATGAAAATTAAAAATAAAAGCCCATTCATTAAATGATTCAGTCTTGTATTATCCGTTGATTTCCTTGGTTCTCTTTGATTTAAATTTTTTTTTTAGCATTTTTCAGTTTAAGAATTAGCCTAAAAACGAGCGGTTTCTTTTCGGTTTCTGTCGTGTTGTTTTTGTCAAAAACTAGTGCAGGGGTTACCTATCCAAATACTTTATGTAACCGTATAATCTAAAGCTTATTTTTACTAACGTACAATATTTCTACCACAACAAATCGAACCACCAAAACACTACAATTAGCCGCTTTAATTAGAGGATGATTGACAGGATCCCGTCACCTGTCTGCTTTATTCTCTGCAGAGAACAATAGTGAACATTCTCCAACTCAGCTGTGTTGAGTTACAGAGGAGAACACCTGAAAATCAACACTTGTACCCCCCCCCCCCTTTTTTTGGAGAGGAAAAAAGAAGTGAGCGAGCCAGGGATAGGGATGTTGTAAATGTCACGATTTGCCACGACTGCCTCAAATAAGCCGCAGATGTGCTTACATTACATTCAGGTGGAAAAAAGAGGATTTGCTGCAAGCTGGAGTTTCCGTGGCCTGTACTGATACAGTAAATCCTATTTCAGATCGCTATTTGTCACTGTCATTGTTGCCGTAACAGGTAGAATTGAAGGTGGTGGTGGGGGGGGGGATGGGTAATTCTATGTGAGGTGATAGGGGCATCTCCTTTTTTTTTTTCCTGAAGGGCACTTTGGTGCATAACTCCCTCTTCCTGTGCAGGATCTTCTCTGTTTATCAACCGTCCCTCAACAAACGCCGCAACCAGTCCGACTGGTTTCAGAGCCGCCGGCGTCCGTAGCGGGAAATGGATGCTGGAGACGGGGAAACAAAAACCAAAACAACTCAGCTTCTACTGTGATGTTTCATGGCCAGGTGTGTTGTTTTTTTGTTTTTTTGTTTTGGCTCCCTCAGGTCAAACACACCTGGCGAGGTCCCGACAGTGTGGTCTGCTGACACGGTCCTCATAAGCACATAACCCCTTCAACATTACAACTTCATATATATATATATATATATATATATATATATATATATATATATATATATATATATATATATATATATATATATATATATATATATAGTAGGGAATTCAGCCCATTGTTCTGCGTCCTGATTGGCCAAAGGGACCGTGCCCACCACTGTCAATCAATCTCCTTCCTGCAGATTAACAGTGCAGAATGCATTCAATCTCTAGCAGCGTGACTCTGAAGTTTGACTTGGTTTTCTCCTAAAAAAAAAAATCATTCCATAATTGTGATAAAATGTCTCAAAAAAAAAATATGCACCCGAGGTCGCAGAAGAAGATGCAAACCACTGCAGGAAAATTACTGAATAAATGAATCTTTGCTTCTTTACATAAAGGAAGATGAAGATTGAACTTTAAGAGAAGTGTGAAAGTTATTTTTAACGCATCGTGGCCCCCAGAGGATACACCTTAATGACTGAGTGCTTTTTTTTTTTCCTAGCACAGTAAAACGTTTTGTCAACAGTTAGATTAAATCAGGTACAGACGTTCATACTCTCATGGTGTGGTTTTGGAGAAGGCCACACTAACACTCCCCCTCACTGTGTGTGTGTGTGTGTGTGTGTGTGTGTGTGTGTGTGTGTGTGTGAAAGCGTGGGAAAGCCAAACACACTTACCTCATCCACGGTCAGTGGCATGCATATGCGGTACTCTTTCATCAACATGGTGCCCCCCCGCTGCAGCCTTTATGTTTTTTTTGTTGTTTTTTCCTCTGAGTGTGTCTAGCTCGGTCGTCTCAGCTGCATAACTCGAGCGTCGGGGAGCAACAACGACGACAACGACGGTGCTTTGACCTCCTTCCTGACGCTCTCCTTCCTGACGCTCTCCTTCCTGACGCTCTCCTTCCCTTCAGTGTTTCTGCTGATGTCAGTCGTCCTGCGGGTTAAGTCCAGTCCTCCCTGTCAATGAGTGTCTGCTGTTTTCTTACTTTTTTCTCCTCCTCCTCCTCCTTCAATTAATCTCCTTGACACGACTTTTAAAAACCGCCGTCTCAACTTCCTCTTCTTGCTACTTCTGCTTTCTTTGCTCTTTGTTTCGGCTGTTCCTCCCCCCCCTTCTCACATTCTACCTGTTCTCTGCTGCAGCTCCTTCCAGACCTCTAACCTTGCTGTCTGCTCCTCCCTTTTCGGTTCCTCACAAATTCCTTTGCCTGTTCCCTCCTTATCTCCCCCCTCCCTCCTTCTCTCTCCCCGCCCACTGTACTTTACCACCTCCTCACCTGTGCCCCCCCCTCCCCCCTCCCTCTGATCCCTATCTGTTCTTTCCTCTGTTTTCCAACAATAACAGCCTGTATCATCTTTCTGTGTCTGCCAACAATAAGTCGCCCAATTTGTAAGTATCTTTGTGTGAATTCCTGGCCTCTCACGGTTTATAAATACATCACACACACACACACACACACACACACACACACACACACACACACACACACACACACGTGGGGGGTGTTGGGGGGGGCGGGCTGCTGGATTAAATATTACCAGAGCCATGAGAACTCCATTAGGCACTAACAGACGTACTTACAGTGTATTACCTCCTGACCTTCAGCGGGGGTTAATTGAATCCATGTTTAGTCAATGAGTAATGGAATCGAATGGGGCCAGATATGCTTTAGTGTTTTTTTTTTTGTTTTAAATACGAACACTATGACTTTTAAAGTCTTTTTTTTTCTTCTTAAAATTTGAAATAACCAAAAAAAACATAACTTTCGTCATCTGACTTAGAGCAGTTTTTTTTATATATTGGACATTATGGTACAGATGTAGGATACAAGGGTCAATACTAAAAATGTCCTAAAAACATGGTACCAGGTAGTTTAACTCTATTAATAAGAGGTTTAAACATCTAAAATCACATGCTGTCGACTAGTTTAATATCCTAGGTGGATCAAATATTTAAAATCCTTCGTTCTTTTTCGATATTTCATGAAAAATCAGGATTTTTGTAAAAAATAAATGGTGCAAAAGTTGTAGAAACAAACATAACCACACAAAATCTACATTTTTAAAAAAAACAGATGAATGCTTCTTAAAATCGTATTTTAAAAACTTTTTTTTTCATCTTTTGCCGAATGAAAATAGAATATCAGGTGGATTTTAAAGCTATAGTCTGTACCTTTTACTGAATAAAATGTAGATTAAAATGTCTATAAATGACTATAAACTGGTATAAAATGTTTTTACATTTATATAAATTCATAATTAAGCTGATCTAGCTCTTTTAGCAGCACAGGATTACCTCCTGGAAACACAGATTGTTCATGTGAAAGTACAATAACCATCGTTTTTACCTCTTTAGAGAGCGGAGGAAGACGTGCAGATAATCAGATTTCTGGTAAAAACATACGAATCGTGAGATATTAAAACAGAATAATCCTATTTCCCATTATCCATATTGCATCCTTGACTCACACTTTATTGCTAAGTGAGAAAAAACCCCGAGTGGCCTAAATCTACATATTATCCTTTATAAAGAATGCAAGAACTTCAGTGTAAATACTGAAGTAACATAAAACCATAAAACACAGGCTACCTGCAACGGTACACACAGTACACACAGTACACACAGTACACACAGTACACACAGTACACCACTCACACTCATACTAGTACAGCTCACTCCTGCTGTGCATAACAGCAAAAACACTGATGCATTTCTTTAACAGCAGACTATGAGAAGACGCCGAATCGCTCGCCGTGTCGCGAGTTCCGTCCGGACAACAATAGTTAGCGTTTAGCACGAAGATGAAAACGGTTTCCCGTGTTGAAAGTGGATGTTTACGGCAGTCTGACATTCATCCTGTGCATTGTTTGGAGATGAAAGTCACAAGTGGAGCCAGAAAACTCAGTGGGACGCGTGCAACATGGTCCAATATAATTATGTTAGTGCACATTTTTTTTTATAAATATCAACCACTGGATGAATTAGTGTTGCACACAGTTGACGCAGCATTGTGTGACTCACTCTGTGTGTGTGTGTGTCATTTGCAGTGGTATGATTTCAACGTGTGGGAAAACACTGGTTAATTATTATTTACATATATCACTATAACACGATTCACCTTTTGTGGCCTTGCTGCTTTGTGGATTTTTTTTTTTGTGTGTAATTTTGCATGCATTTTCCTTTTACACTGTAGGGTATAAACATGCATTGTTCTGCATCCTGATTGGCTAAACGGACTGTGCACGCCGTTGTCAATCAATCTCCTTCCTGCAGGTTACAGTACGGAATGCATTCAATCACTTTGCAAGTTTTCTACTTGAGAATAAAACCTTGTTGTTGATAAAACGACCTGCACCCGAGGTTGCACTTAAAAGGCAGAAGAAGATGCAAACCATCGCAGGAAAAAAGTTCTGGACATGCTGAAGGAAGAGGGAAGTTACGCAGCTGTAGGGCGCCATTACGGAATAAACGAATCTTCATTTCTTTACGTAAAGAAGGAGGAAAAAAACATGAGGATGATGAAGGTGTGGACCCCAGAGGATGCACCTCAATGCCTGCAGAGTTTTCTTCTTGCATCGTAAAATGTTTGATCAACAATTGGATTAAATCAGGCGCAGACGTTTGTATTCTGAGAATTGGTTATAATAACTCTGACCCTTTGCGTCGCCATCGTTCCTGCCGTTATTCACCGCTTCCCGCTGCAGCTCCGATCGGATCCGGAGACAAAACTAGTTTTTTTAAAGACCTGTCAAACCCTGGAATGATTTTTAATGTCAGATGTCGTCAGCAGAACTCGCCGTGCCCATCAGGCGACAAGACGAGTGACTGGAATGTTCTAAAACACCTGCAGCGGCATCAGACAGAACGGAATCTGATGATCTGTGCTAATAAAAATGGTAAATGTTTAATCTAGAAAACTAAGGTTAATGTCTATAAAACAATCTCATTATATCATAGGTGCTAACTTTATTACTTTAATGGTGACGTCTATGTCTAATCTTTAGTTAATGTTTATAAGCCTTCTATGAAAAAAAAATGTATACATTTTTTTGTCCTGCTGTTTTTCAGGCTCACATATCCTCACAGCTTTAAAGTGTGTGTGTGTGTGTGTGTGTGTGTGAGAGAGAGAGATCTATTAGACCCAAAATAAAAAAAGCGAGAAAAGAGCCCGTCATTATCCGGTGGGCCGACTGCCATCTCTGCATTACCGCCTCTTCAATCTCCAGGTGTGGTCACACGCCAAGGTCAGAGGTCCCCTGGTGCCCCCCCCCCCGTCTCCATCCCCTCTCGGGAGCGTGGAGGCGGGGGGGGGGGGGGGGGGGGGGTGCACGGAGCCGAGACACTGCAGCTTTTTCATCTCACGGCAAAGCTCTGAAACGATGAATCCTTCAGTCTGCAGGTTTGACTAGTTTATGAGCTCCGTGCTGCACGGTTATGAAGCTCCGACCCCCCCCCCCCCCACACACCAGGCCTGCTGGACGCCTCTGATCTCTGGTTTGGTCCAGTCATCAAAAAAAAAAAAACCTGAAGTATTTAGGTCAGACTTGAGCCCAGCGAAAGGAGAAAGAGACGAGAGGAAAAGGAAGAAACAGAAACGTGTTCCAACGTCGGAAAAACACAAAAAAGGAAGCTGACTTCTGTAGAGTCGTGTCAAGATCTCTCCGCCTTGTGATGTATAAAACGCGGTATTCATAGTGTGTGTGTGTGTGTGTGTGGGGGGGGCTCTTTTATATGTAAGGTTTGCATGGTCGGATCCTTTGTGTTTAAGATGTGAGCTTAGCAGTAATCTCCTTGTAGTTGAGCATCAAGCGAGTATTAAGACATTGATTGGACCGGCTCCTTAATTGATACCAGCGGAGGACGGCCCGCCAGGGGGGGTGTCGGAGTGTGTGTGTGTGTGTGTGTGTGTGTGTGTGTGTGTGTGTGTGTGTGTGTGTGTGTGTGGAGGCTTTGTAATGTAACGGAGCGCCCCCCCGATCCATCTCGTTGTCAAACCTGCCGGGCGAAGGAGAACGAGGACATCGTTGGGGGGTCCAGACGGCACCGTCAACGTGCCCCCCCCCCCTCCGCGGACACAATAATCTGACAAGTCCACACACAAACACACACACACACACGCTGCTACACGCTCCCTAATCAGGTCCTCCACAACTCGCTCTCCTCTAATTATAAAAAAGAATAATTCATTTCACGGCTTTTCTCCATATTCATGAGCTTCAGCAATAAACCGAATTCCATACATTGTTGGAACGTATGTTTCTCCCGGATGAATTATAGATGTTATTTGAAAATTGTTCAGTGTTCTTAAATGTCATCATTAATCTGAACAAGGAGCAGCAGCAGCGTAAAGCTCATATCCACAGAGGAGGAGGGGTGAGGGGGTGTGTGGTTTTATCTCTGCAGAGTTTTGCGTGCACCAAGGAAAAAAGAAAGATAAAAAAAATCTACTGGATCTACTCTACAGTTTGCATTATTGCTTTATGTATTTGTGAGTCTGAGAGCAGAACGGGGGGGGGGGGGGGGGGGGGGGGGGTGTGTGTATTGGAGAGTGTGTTTCTGAAGGCGTTGGGACGATCAGAGGGTGTGAGCCCAGCGCATTCATCAGGGCTCTCCGCAGGGACGCGAGTCGAGGCGCGCCACTGAGATGAATAAAAAAAAAAAAATTAAATAAAAAATCCTGCGGACCGAAAAAAAAAATTAAATAATTTATTCCAGGATTGGAGTGGATGGGGGATTTGGTGTGTGTGGGGGGGGAAAGGGAAGAAGAAGGGGCAGAGGAATGGATTAAGGCTTCGCCTGTTCCACACAGGGAAATTCAATTGGCACTTTCCACCCGGTGTGAGAAGGAAAGTGACAGAAAGTGATATATATATATATATATATATATACACACACACATATATATATATATATATATATATATATGTGTGTGTGTGTATATATATATATATACACACACACACATATATATATATATATATATATATATATATATATATATATATATATATATATATATATATATATATATATATATATATATATATATATATATATATATATAAAAAAAAATTCCCTTCTCACCCTTCCACGGGTGGTCTCATCCACTTTCCAAGCTCGGGTCCTCTACCAGAGGCCAGGGAGCTTGAGGGTTCTCCGCAGTATCCTTGCTGTTCCAAGGACTGCGCTCTTCTGAACTGAGATGTCTGATGTTTTTCCAGGGATCTGTTGTAGCCACTCCTCCAGTTTGGGGGTCACTGCCCCGAGTGCTCCGATCACCACGGGCACCACTGTCGCCTTCACCTTCCAAGCCTTCTCCAGCTCTTCTCTGAGCCCTTGATACTTTTCCAGTTTCTCGTGCTCCTTTTTCCTGATGTTGCCATCACTTGGTATTGCCACATCCACCACCACGGCTTTCCTCTGCTCTTTATCCACCACCACAATGTCTGGTTGATTTGCCATTACCATTTTATCAGTCTGGATCTGGAAGTCCCACAGGATCTTAGCTTGGTCATTCTCCACCACCTTTGGAGGTGTTTCCCACTTTGACCTTGGGGTTGCCAGCCCATACTCCGCACAGATGTTCCTGTACACTATTCCAGCCACTTGGTTATGGCGTTCCATGTATGCTTTACCTGCCAGCATCTTACATCCTGCAGTTATGTGCTGGATTGTCTCATA